>JAQFZM010000299.1:0-39018 GCA_034695785.1 Galumna obvia
CAGTTGAGGCATTGCTTACGAGTGATCACAACTATCGCAATACAGTTTCATGAATTAAAAGGTGAGTCGAGAAAAAAATTCTAAAATTTTCACTACTTTTTAATAGTGAAAATATTTTTGTATATTTAGTGTTTACCTAACATTCATTTAAAAAAAGAAAGTTTTTTTCATTTCATTATTAATCGGATATGAATTTTGATTGAATCAAATCTTTTAAGTGCTTTGATTTGTGTCTCAATTTATTGATTGATTTATTTATTTAAGTTTAGTTTATTTAGAATCTCATCGTTTAGTTCTTTTTTATTTGAAAAAATGTACTTTTTGTGAATTGAGTCACATTTGAATCCGGATCTTCAAACAAATGATAGGTTTGAAACTCGAAAATTTATTTTTAATCTTAAATTAAAGCATAAATTTCTTACTCCACTTTCAAAACTGCTTTCTCTATCATCGAGGGATCAATTAATTAATTAATTAGTATTGACTTTAAGAATGTTTAGCAAAAGAGAGAGAAAAAGATATTTTGATATTAAAGCGTAAAAATCTTCGATTGATTCCTAATATAAGTGTCATTCAATGTTAACCTGTATTTCATATGAAATAGTTTAGTATCCTTTAAGTGAATCGCTTTAAGTGTTTCTCAACTCAACTGTTTTTTATTGACACTGATTTGATACTAAAATAATTAATGGGTTCTTATAAATAGTAATGATTTTTTTCTTATTCTTTAAATCAGAATTAAAGTCATTACTTGTTTTTCGAGCCGACTCTCAGTTCTCAAACCTAATGTTTGTTTCGTTGATTTGATTGAATGTGTGTTCACTTCATTGGAAGTCAATATTTAAAAGTCTTTGAACTTTAAATTTTAAAATTAGTTTATTTTCGATTGTTATCATAGGTTTTGCTTCAATCCATTAAACCTGTAATGTATTCGAACACATTTGTGCTAATATTGGGCACTCTATGCATTGGTGTCGTTCTGGCCGGAGGTTATGGCGGCGGTGGAGGCGATTATCATCACGAACCACCCATAGTAAAAGTAATCCATAAGACGGTCCACATTCCAAAGGCAGTGCCAATACCCAAAATTATTAATATACCCAAAATCGTACCCATCCCTAAGACGGTGGCTGTACCCCATCCGGTTCATATTCCCGTCAAAGTTCCCATTTATAAAACTGTCAAAAAAATAATACCGGTTCCCAAGACTATTCCGGTGCCGAAACCAGTCCCGGTGCCGGTGCCTAAGCCGGTACCTGTGCCAGTGCCAGTCATTAAGCACCATCCCGTACCTGTTTTTAAAGCAGTACCAGTGCCTAAACCTTATGGCGTTCCGGTGCCGGTAAAAGTACCAAAGTATGTTCCCTATCCAGTTCCCAAGACAATCCACGTTCCAAAACCATATCCTGTGCCGGTGAAGGTTCCCATTTACAAACAAATTATTGTGAAAAAGCCCGTTCACGTACCCGTCCCGTAAGTATTATTACCTTTAATTAATCGATTAATTTTATGCATTTCTTTAATGAATGAATGAATAATAGTTAATAGTTCTTGCTAGTTTTGCTAGTTTTGCTAGTATTGTTAATATTGATAGTATTTCTAGTATTTGTAATAATAGCGAGCAATTAGTGATTGTTTTCAGTTTGGACTCAGTTTTAACAAAACTTAAAATTGTATTAAACTTAGAATAAAACTCAAAAGAATTGTTTTTTTATTCGTTTCTAAATATAACTGTCAGAGCATATCATAAGTTGCCATACAATCCATGCAATGATGAGTTAACCTTTTTTCTGTATTCCGCTCTATTTGTTTAGAGTCTACATTAAAAAGAAGCCAGTATATCACCCACCATCATATTCATCCGGATATGGAGACTACGCAAAGGCTGCCTCTAATGTACACGAGAACAAACAAATGCCACCTCAAGAGCATATGCAACATCATCACCAACAACACCACCAACAACACCACCAACAGCACCACCAACAGCATCACCAACAATCACAACAACAACAACAACAACAATCAGCAGCACAACAACAACAACATCATCACAACCAACAACAACAGTCACAACCAAACTATCCCTCAGAAGAACAGCAAAAGGCATAAAACTTGAAAATTAATTACAATTTGTTTTTGAAGAACTTTTTATTTCATTGGAGTTTTGAAAATCGCCTGAAAATAACTAAACACATGTTTATGAAAATCGTGTGAAATATTGGCAAAAATGATCCAATTATTGATGCGGTGCTCAACTATTCTATAAAATAAGCTAAAAGTTGAAAAAATAATTATAAAATAAGAGCACAAAAATCTGTAAAATGAATAGAATTTCAAATATTTTAAAGGCTTTTAAATTATCACTTTTTCTTATATTTTAGGAAAATTCATTGATTTGTAATTTTCTTAATATTCCTCATAATTTCATCGCTCATAAGACTCTTTTATCGTAATTTTTCTTATATTATTCGTTTGTAAAAATTGTTATCAAATTTTGAATTAATGAGTAAAATAAGAATTTTGTTGTTATTATTGTTGACAAATATTTTCATACAAACTGACAAACTTAAGCTAATCTCGAATCTTTCCAAATTTAAACTAAACTAAACTAGCCCAAAATAAGCCGGAAATCAATTCTGTAATAATTCTTTACTAAACTATTTGTAAATAAATTGATTTATTATATTATAATAATATAACCAAAAGAGTAATTTATAAGAAGTGATACAAAAATAATATAATCGATCAAAAAATGAGTAATTTTTTTGCATTTCATTCATTAAAAATACAGTTTAAATGTGTAACAGAATATTTTGAGGCTTCAGAAAAGATTCAGGGCATTTGTTGGCATTTGTTGGCATTTCTTTGCCATTTCTTTACCATTTAATACCATTTCTTTGGGCTCTCATTCTTCTATCAATGCATTGAAGTAAAGCATACAATGAATTATAAAAATGAATTAAAAACTGAGTTAATACTGAGTTTGTATTTTAATACAATCCTTTTTAAAGGGCTCTCATTATATAACATTTAATTTAGAGGTCGTTTCCCTCTCATAGTATTTACAAACAGGTCTTTTACGCGCCCCTCAGCACTGGTCCAACAGATATCGACTAAAATTTGTGTGTTTAGAGCGAAAAATCTCATCAAATATTCACAATAAATATATAAAAAGATATTTTCGTTAAAAAATATTTTACTTGACTTGAGTTGAGTTGACTTGACTTTGGCCGACATATGACTTCTGATGCGTTCAAATGCCTTCAATTAAAGTCACTCTCAAATTAAACTTAAATTCAGATAAATATAACCTTAAGTTAAGTAATTTAATATATGTCCGTATTTTTAAATTAATCTCATTTAATGATTTAATCTCTGAATAATAAAAATAATAATAAATTCATATTTTATTTGATTTATCATTAAATTTCGAGATTCATATTTTGATAAAAAATTGTTCCAAGGTTAATTAAAAAACAACTTTGATCTTCAACAAATTTTATTTTCTTATTCAATCAATTGAAAAATTAATAAGATTTGGTGAAAAAATTAAAGTTTCTTGGTCAATATTTAATTAATAAAGTATAGATACATTCAAATTAAGAAACTGTGATTCTATGCTCTCAAACGAAATTAGAGCGAATTCTTGAGCACAGCTTCTGATGGCTTTAAATTTGATAACAAAGTCGAACATTAAGTCTTTAAAGGTTTAAAAAGTGTTTCATTTGTGTCTTTTTATCATAAAGTTATGCAAAAAATACAAATTAGTCTCAAAACTTATGTTTTCTTAAGATTTTAATTCTCGAGTTTTACTACTTTTATCTGTTTTGCGATTAATTCTATATTCAGTATTTAATGTAAATTAATGCAAAAATGCGGTTCAAATGAGAAAATACAAGTAATGAGAAGTAAAATATTTTTACTTTTTATTTACTTAAACGAAACGTTGAGTAAAAACAATAAAAAACTGCGAGTAATAGAAAAAGTTATTAAATTATCTATTTTTATATTATGTGATACAAATTTTCAAATAGTGTTTTGGTTGAGGCAAAAGCTATTTCTAAAAATACTTTGATTTCCAAAATTATAGTCATTTCGAAGTGGAATATATTTCCGGTTTATTTAATTTATAATATATTTAGAAAAAGTGCTGAAAATTAGTTATCATTTCTTGAATATAAAACACATATAAACTGAATTTTGCCGCTATTTCTGAGAATTTTTTAAAAAAAGAAATTATATGTGTTTTCCAAATGTTTATTAGTTACCAATAATAGGGTTTTGCCTCAAAACAAACTTTGAATTCTTCATCACATTTGTTGAGATGTTGTCATTCAAGAGAAGACTAGTCTATAAAACTAAACTTTTTTTAAGGTTATGTGAATTCTCATGACATGTATTGTAATGATTATCAAACATTGAGTTTAAAAAAATCGGATTAATTTTGTAATTCTATTATCGAAGTAAATAATTCACATAAATAGAGCCATAATTGTATTAAATCATAAGATAACTCCAATAAAAACCAGTTCTTCCAATAGAATTTCATCGTTCAGTTTAAGTACTTTTGTAAACAGAATATAAAAATATTTGAAAGAATAGTTACAAAAAAATTTATTTCCTAATAATTTAATGTAATATAAATGAATGAATGGCCTAAACTCACATATCTTTTAATTAACAATAATATCAAAGATTTGGTAATAAATAATTTTTGGACAAAATTTTGGGTCATTTTAGTAGAAATCATTACTTTATCCGAACAATAGTTTATTAATTAAAGTAAATCTTTTTTTTCCAAAATATTTATTCAAAAGTTTCCGAAATTGAGTTAATTATTCGGTTTGAATATCGATTAGCTTTTGTTATAATTAATGACATTTTCGACATTCGGTTGAATCAATTGTTGTGACGACCGAATGACATAATCTCTGACTTATTGTATCCAAAAAATCTTAATTATTAGGAATTCATATGAAATAATGGAAATTATCCTTAAAGTGATCACTGGTTCGAAGAGAGACTCAATTAAATCTGTGAACTATTTAGTGAAAACCTGTGTTGTCTATTGAAGTGAAAGTGATTTTCTTGGGTTCGAATAAAAGTGGAAACCAATAAAACTAAATATTAGTCAATATTGGAATCAATTGCATACAAACCAATGATTAATTTAAAACTACAAATACTGAAGAGTGAGTCTAAATTGAATGCATAAATAGGTTCACAGAATCACTGCTTAAATGAAAATTAGGTTAAGAGGAAGAAAAAATAATTCATTTCTTTCTTTATTCATAATATAGATCGAGTCGAGCAACAATTCCAGTGTTAGTGCAATGATCCTCAAAATTTAGTTTTTTAAAAGTAATTTTACAAAAATTCATTTTTAAAATAAACTCTTTTTTTTGAGAGAAAAAAGAAGAGAAATTCTATGAAAATTTATTGTCAACTAAACTATGAAAAAATTCATAAAAAATAAGATATTCGCCACAAAACTAATGCATATAATAATAGTTATAGAGTTTATTAATTAATTTTTAGGTCAAAAACGTTAGGCTTCAATAATATCGATTCGCCGAATGACTACTTCGAGACTACTATTCATTCAATTATGTCTTCTTTTGAGTATCGCTTCGCTTAATTTGCTAATTCTCTCTCTCTCTCTCTCTCTCTTCATATTTTTTAAAAATTAATTAATTGAAAGTTTGATAATTAAATAATTAATCATTGAATGACTGGATATTATTTATAAATAATTGAGAAACTATTGGGTATTTTCTATGAAAATGAGTTCAAAAGTCAACAATAGTTTAATGAAAGTTTTATGAATTGCAAGAAATGTAGCGTTAAGTCATATCAACAGTTCATTAGTAATCGTTAACTTAACAAAAATAAAAAAAAGTAAAACAAAAATCAAAAGCGATTTTTCATTAGTTTTAAACTTTTAATTTTAAGTAAAAAATACATTTCAGTTGTTTTTCCCACAAATGAGACTAAAATCAGTTTTATTTCTTAGAAAAAGTTAATCCTTTGAAAAATATATAATAACTGAGAGATGAAAATGCAATGAATACGAAAATATGTCAAATAATTCTAAGTTTAAACAACACTTCAAATATTCATGATTTTAGTTCAAATATACTCAAATATACTCTCAAACGCTTTCTATTCTTCAATCGTTTCTTGTTTTGAGGGGTTGTCTTCTTTTTTAGTCTTTTTGGGTTTAGTTTCGCTCAACTTTTCATTGGATTTCTTTTTTGAAGCCTTAGTTTTTGAACTCGACTTCGGTTTAGTTGACTTCGCTTTCGATGCTTTCTTTGACTTTTTCTTTGATTTGGACTTACCTTTTGTTTTAACCCTCGATTTTTTCAAAGACTTTGCTTTCACTTTCTTTGATTTCGGTTTCTTTTTTGACAATTTTTTGGTCTTTTCTTTTTTGAGATCAGGTTTGAGATAAGATCTAGAAGTAATAGCCTTTAACTTGGTCAGTTTGTCAATTGTTTCTTTGTGTTCGTGTGTTTTAAAGCTTTGGTGCCAATCATTTAGTTCTTGTAAATAACGTATTTTATCGATTTTGGCGCTCTCCATATACGGCATCTTCTCTTCATCGGTAAGAGTGGCCCATTTGGTCACAACTCTTTTGAAGTGTTGAGTGTGGTCTTCGTCCGATTCTTTTGTCCATTTATTCTCGAGATTGTATTTAACCCAATAATTGAAGGCAGTCTTCGCTTTTATAGGAAATTCTAAGCGTTTCAACTCTGACTTAAGGCGACGTTTGGCCATAACTTGTTTTCGAGTCTAAGGGATAAACCAATGATTAAATTTTATGTCTAAAGATATGTCTAAATTCATACCCGAAAATCTAAAATACAGATTTGTTTTTGGCTTTCATTTAAAGATTTTCTCCATTTTTCGATCTCTTGTTTATAGTTTTCACTCTCTTTTTTCGACTTTTCGAGTAACTCTTCCTTAGTATTAGTGTCCAATTGTTTCCACTGATTGGCGATAGTCTTCGCAATATCTCTAAACTTAAGTTCGGGATTAGTTTCTCGAAGTTTGGCCGCACTTTCCCTATAAAACTCATTATAACCGCTTTGGGGACGTTTCGGTCGTTCCGGTAATTTGTTGGCCAAATCGGGAGACATTTTACTTAATATACACATTAAACGGATGGACCCATATTTTGGTGATTGTGTTTGAGTTATCAACAAATGTCTGTTACACTGAAATGTCTTCAGAACTGTTCTACTAATGGCTCCGAAGTAAGACATTTCAGAATTACTTAAAATGACTCCAAATTTTTACTCCAAAAAAAATAATATTAAATGTGATTAATTTAGTTTAAAGTTATTTAAAAATATCTTTTAAAAAGACATTTATCGCCGAAATGTAAACAAAAATAATTGGGAAAAGATTTTAGTGAATTGAAGGCACAAAAAGGCGCTTCTCTTTCAGTCATACGGACTGTAAGTTACAGTCATACAGTTTTTCAATGCTTTGCGAATCCCTTTCACTATAAATAGCGGTTCGTTTGAATCTGTTTTGATTTTAATTAAAATTTACTAATTATTGTAATTACAGTTTTTAAAAGTGATAAAATTATTGAAAAAACTCACCAAGATTACTAATTATTTAATATATTTACATAAATATTCCATAAAAAACAAAATAATTTGTGAAAAATAAATGCTCTAAAAAACATCACTTATTGTAGGCTTTCGTAATATTATTGTAAACAAAAAGTTATGAATGAATTTAAATGCTTTAAAATTTAAGATAATTTTATTTTTGTCTTAATTTAAATAAAATATAAAATTTGATTAACATTTGTTTCAAACATTTTTAGTAAATATGAAAACTATTTATATCGGAAGAAAGAATCCGTTTCACGGAAAGAGAATTTGGGAAATATTAGCAAATCTTAAGAATTTCGGAGTCGGAAGAATGGTTACCAGAAATATTTTGGCCAAATATCCGGAACCTTCTTATCATATAATTAAAAGAGTTGAGCCTCAAATGGATGAAGAGTTGAGATTTGGAACCGTTTATTGTGAGACTGTTTTCAGAGGTAAACGTTTGCCGGGAATCAGGAGTTTCACCGATGGATACAAACCTGACTTTCGTTTGATTGGCAAAGAAGAAGAACACCAATTCCTCAATGGATATAAAGTGACTGAATTAGGAGATAACGTCAAAGTTTTGCCAAAATATTATTCAGTTCCGCCACTAATGAAAGAGTTCTTAATTCGATATCATAAAGAAAAGGGAGAAAATGTGGACACAAATAAAGATTTTCAAATTCCTTTCGTTTATTTGGACCCCAAAGAAGTGGACACCGAAAAGACAGAGTTGTTTTGGTTAGAGTTCAGGATAGCGGCTGACGGCGAAGAACCGGACCTCAAATTCAATGGAAGTTATAGTTTTTATGACAGATATACTGATGGACTCAAAACTGAAATATAGTTTAATCGTCATTTAATTCAAAAAATATTTAATTTTAATTTCTTTTATTATTAATAATAAGTGTTTTAATTAATGTCTAAAAACATAATCGAAATAAAGACATAATTAATGTTAATTAAAGACTAAGTTTTTGAACGAATGTTTATTTTACATAAATTAATGTGAATTCAATGTTTGCTTTCCTTTTCGTCCTCTTCTTTATCTCTTTTGGAACGTTTGCTGTGTTTATGTCTCGACGACGAAACGGATGCTCTGCTTTCGTCGTCATCGCGTTCTTCGCGATGCCTTCTTCTCGAGGATTCACTTCTGTCTCTATCCCTATCCCTTTCTCTCTCACCCTTATCTCTATCCCTGTCTTTGTTATCTCTATCGCGATGTCTCCTCTCATAGTCATCTCTTTCGCGATCAGATCTCGGTTCTGATCGATGTTCGTAATCTCTTTCCCTATAATGACTTCTAGCGCTTCGATATGACTCATCATATCCGCGTTCACGAGAATACCCTCGACTCGAGCGATGGTAATCCCTATCGCGATCCCTTTCTCTATCGCGATCTCTCTCTTCATCTCTACCTTCATTAGGTATTCCTTCATGAAAACCTTCGTTCTGTTCATCGAAATGGTGGTCCTGATGAGGAACCATTCCTGGATGTGGGAAACGCATCGGAGGAAACTCTCCCGGAGGAAATGGTAAGGGCTGTCCATTGGGTGTCATCATTGGCATTCCTGGTGGAGGCATTCCAGGAGGAAATTCTACTCCAGGAGGTGGAGGGAATCCAAAAGGAGGAGGCATTGACATGCCTGGAGGTGGGAACGGCATTCCTGGTGGAAGTCCTGGAGGTGGAGGAGGACCCGGCGGACGATTACCGATCACTTGAATGAAGTTCTCTTTAGTATCGGGTGGTCTTCTGCTCGGTAACATTGAAGGTGTGGTCGGAGTTCCGCCACCGATCACATCGATAGTTCCGGACTGTTTGCGTCCGGGCGGAGGGCCCGCCTTTTTCGTGGGTCCGAGTCCTGTATATTTCGAGTTCTCATTAACTGAAGCGATTGGAATCAATTGTTCGGCTCCGGGTTTAGCGCCCGCAATAACAGGTGGGGCTCCAGAATATGTTGGGACAGGTTTTGCGTTTTGTGGCGCTCCACTCGACAGGAAGTCATGACTCCTTAACTTCTTCTGTCGTTCGCAATACAATTTCCACATCTCTTCGTTGAAACCATAATTAAAATAATCGGTTATATCAGCGCCGGGTTTACGCCATGGCTTCTCCTCAAGACTGTCCAAATTAACGTCATATATAGAGACACCGTTTATGGTTCCGATGGCGTCGATATCGAGACCCGGCTTTTGTTTGTTAGCAGAAACCGTTTGACCGGAAGCGAAGTTCGCACTTCTTTTAGTTATATTCAAATTCATTGGAGTCGAGCCGTACGGAAACGAAGAAGTATTGGCTTTAATATCACCGATTGTCACCTGAACGTCATCGTCGTCATCGTCTTCATCGTCGTCGTCGTCCTCTTCATTGTTATCATTCATATCATTGTTTACTTCTTTATCGTTGGTATCAAAACCGTATTCCTTTTCTTCTTTAATATTGTCCATCGATTGGTCCAAACCTTGAGATGAATTCTGTTCTTGTGGTGGGTTTGAGATATCGTAGAGTTGATAATCATCTGATGACTAAAATAAAAAGCGAAACAAAATTATTGACAAATGAAACAATAGTTCACTCATTACCTGATTATCGAAGATTTGTGACAAATCATCAGTTGGTTTGACAACACTTTGTTCCGATTGTATGCCATTATTGTTTTCGGCCGAAGAATCACAAGAATTGTATAACCACTTGTCGTCGTCTTCGACAGTGTCTGCCATTGTTTTTGTCGATCACTTGTGAATCAATTCTTAACATAACTTACGTCCAAAGCATTGACTGAACGACACATTTATTGAAAAAAAAGCTAAACTTTTGCCTCAAAATTACAAAACATTAGTTTTAAAAAATTGTTTTGATTTGTTTTTAATTTAATTTAGATTTAAATTTAATCTAATTTTTCTTAAAAATACTGATTATGTTTTAATGAATGGACTCTTATTCTAAACTTTGAGTTTTGGACTCAAATAAATTGTTTATTCAATAAACAAATGATAAGATTTGATCAAAATTTTAATCAAAACTTTTTTTTGAGTCGAATATCAAAAGTTAAATATATTTAATAAGAAAATTATCTCAACTTAATTGAAGTCTAATATTTAACTGATTTTTGTCTCAAATATTCACAATTATTGAAGTAAATCACAAAATGAGTGAAGATTTCGGGGTATGTTTTTGTGATTTGTATTCTATTTAACCTTTATTTAAGTGAGCATGTTACTTTTTAATTGATTTAAAATTTAACTAAAAATATAGCCTTTTATCATTTTTTCATTTATACATGTATTTTACTTTTATTGATAACTGAAACTTAAATTGTATCATGCACCTTTTTAGCTTTTATAGTTTAAATTTACGAAATCTTTAATAAATAGCTTGGTCATATTTTTCAAATGAAAGATATTTTAATTAAAAATTAATAATTTTATTAGAAATGGATTTCAAAAAAGAGTTTTGAAGTAAACGATAAAATCGATGAGAAGTCTAATAGAGATAACAATCGTTTTGTTTCCATTAATAATGAATTTCTGAAAACTAAAGAAATAAAAGTATATCTCTCGAAGGAATCAGTTATTAGTTCTATTGTAGCCGATAATAGCTTACCGGCGAAGAATAATAATGTCTTAAAATGGTTTAATGACATAAATTTAAGAAAAGAAGTGCTCCAAAAGTTTAGTCGTTTATTAACCGAATCGACAAAAGTTTTGGAATTTCTCGAAACAGTTTTGGCCAAAACTCCGATTAAAATATGTAAAAGAAGAGTTCAGACTTTAGTGAAAACTTTGGACCATTCCTTAAATAACAAGATTTACAATTATTCCAATGAATATCACTTCAAATCCATCGGATATTCAATTATCAAAGTTTTCGAATCGGAATCATTTCTCTTGAAATTTATTAATGAAGTGATTGAGGCTCTTATTAGTGGCATTCCTATAGCAATGGTCGCTGAGGGGGAGTCCTCTCTATTTGTTTCATATATTATAGATTTGTGTGTAAATGCAGGCCTTCCGACTGCTGTCATTAATTTGGTTATTGTGGACAACAAAACCGCTTTGAATTTAAGGCAAACAACAGAACCGATGAGTTCTCCCATTTTTATTGTATTGGAATCGGCGGATGTCGACAGTGCTGTCGATCGGATTATTAATTGCTTAATAAACGATACAATCGGTTCACTAAACGTTTTCGTTCAACAATCAGTTTATCAAAAGTTTTGTCAACAAATTAAAACTAATTCTTCAAATAGTCTGCAAATCGGCGATAGATTTGATACAAATGTCGACATTTTGTCGGAAATTAGTATCAATTATGACGCCATTGATTTCGATAATGAAAATAAGTCTTTTGATATTCAAGTCTTTAAATTCAGGACTAATAGTGAAGTCAAATCTTTGGTTAATCACTTCACTAGAATTCCATTCATTTCTTTGTGGGCAGAAAAGACTTCTTTGGCCATAGAATTATCCAAAATAATTGACTCGACTTCTGTTCTATACGTCAACAGTTCTGTCAAACATTGGCTAAAACCCGAAATTTCTGTTTTGTCTAAAGTTTTAGATAAAACTGATATTAAAACACTTTTGGATAAAAATATTGAATCAATTCTTAAATCAAATAAAAAGTATTCTTTAATTTTTAAAAACTATTTTTAAAACTAATTTTTAATATTTGTTTTTTCAGTCGAAACGCAAACATTTCTGAAGAAAGACTACGAATAATAAGAGAATTTTTCATCAAAAATGAAACAAAAGTAAAGATTAGTTCATCGATTTTGGAGGCCTTTAATAATAAAATAACTGAAACTAAGAATAACTTTGGAATCGATTTAGTATTGACTGATTTCGAACCGATTGGTTTACTCCTATTTAAAATCGACTCAGAATTCAATCAACAAATATTTACTTTAATATTAGAGGCACTTATATCAGGAAATCAAGTAGTGATCAGTTGTGGACAACCCATCGATGATTTGATTAAATTCAATCAATATTTGTCTTCTCTGAATCTCAACTATATGTCACTCATTAATATTAATGACAAACAAACCAAAGAGAATACAATTTTAATGTCTGCCGAAGAATTTGTGGGAATATATCTCCAGAATTTGTCTGACATTTCCAGGAATTCTTTAATCAAATTAAAAAAAATAATCAATTTATCGATGGGTGACATCAGTTTCGCCAAATAGATAATCAAAATGAGATCATTTGCTTTAATTCTAATTAAATTAATGCTTACATTAAATGAATATCAATTCAAATATTTTAGTGAAAAAAGAGTACAAATCTAAAGATCTTAACTTTATTTTAATTAAAGACTAGAAATTGATTCTCAACTTATTATCACAAAAATGTTAAACAAATTTCTTTAATTGATTTTATATTAATTACTTTTAAATGATTTTAATATTTTTAACACTTTTTCGTATATTTTTTAAGTCAATATTTTTAAAGTCAAGAATAGATTTGTAAACAAAAAACAAATGAATTTTGTTTGAATAAAATAAAAAAAATAAAAATATTAACAAGTTCATTTGGAGAATTTATAATAGCATAATATTAATAAATTATTAATAATATTAATTATAATTATTAATAATACTATAGCATAGCCTCGAATAGATAAGAGTTACCAACTTTTGTGAAACAATGAAAGGACGGAAAAATTGGTCCCTTTTTATGGCATTTTATGATTTACTCCTAAATTCAAATGAAAATCAATTCTCAGAGATATTGGTTTCACTAATATTAGACTCAAAAATAAAATCATTAAAAAGAAGATTCTTATCGCTCTTTATTGAGGCAATGGTTTCTTCCAAAGACTTCAACTCTTTCGACACTTTCCTTAGCGATGCCGAAACGTTTTGAACCATTTTTTGAGACTGAATTAATTGTTTGGTTATATTTCCGACTTCTTTAGTCGCCATATTATAGGGTCCGCACGCGATGTCCGCCAATTCTCTCTTCAACTGTTCGTTCTTTTCTTCTAAAAACAGTTATGAAATAAATTTCAGTTAATATTAATATAAAAATTTGAAAAATTCAAAACTCACTCAACTTTTTGTGGAGAAGTCTTTTGGGAATAAAAATAATAAATAGATTTTACGTCTTTTGAATCAAAGATGTCTTACGTATTGTATTTATTTGTGTCACCAATTGATGAATTGTCATCAGAAAAGGTGGACCTCTGAGACTGACCTATCATTTAATTCACAATTAAATAAAAGAATAACAAATATTGAGTCATATTTAACTCATTTCTGAAACTTTTCGATTTCTGGGATAATTGAGTTCATCAAAACTAGTTCTTCGTTTTGGCAATTCTTCATATTCTTCTTCCTCTTCAGATTCTGAGGCCTCGCCCGGAGTTATGATTGCATTATAGCTCACATTTCGATGCATTTCTGTCAAACACTTTTGAAATGTCATTAATTATAGAAATTTTAAAAATTGGTTTACATTTGAATTGTCAACACTTTTAACCATTTCTTCATTTAATGATTCACTCATTTTCTTAGAATATCAGAGATATTAGAGATTTTGAAAATTAAAAACAAAAATTTGTTTTAAATCTGATATTTAGTATAACATAAATAAGAATCACTTTTCAGTAAATATTTGTATTAAAATCCATTCATTGGATAACAATTCACGTGATTATAAATTATAGTAAAATCTCAATATATTCACATCTGATAACATTTATCTAATTTTAAAGTATTCTTTTGTTTCTATAGTTAGTTAACCATTTCATGCAATCAATGAGTGAAACATTTGTACTACAAGTACTTAAACTTTAAGACAAAGTGTATAAAAGTGTATTAAGATTACGAAAATCTCTCTTTTAATTAAAATTATCGCAAAATCTTTAAATCTAACCATTGATAATAAAATTTGAATCTTAAATTATATTAAATGGTAAATAAACCAAGTTTAACGAAAATCTTAAAAATAATTGATCAAATAAAAATGATGAAAAAGTTATTCTAATAAATAATATTCTATTATATTTTTATTAAAAATATTTATTTATATTAAATGGTTTTGACTGTAATTACAGGAAAGGTCTCCCACTTATGAGGAGCTATTCATAAATGATAAACAAAATAAGTGATTATTTGACAGTGAATTGGTTTTCAATTTGAAAAAAGGGTTCTATAAATTAAAGTTAATAAACATTACTTATAAACGAATGGTTTAAAAGTCCAAAAGATAAACAAACAGTGAAATAATGTTTTGGAAATCATTTAATCAAATCAATAACTTTTAGATAATAAAGTTCTTTGAATTTATTGTTAACTAAATGGCATTTTTGACTCATTTTTGTAATTTTGATAAATAGAAAGTCATTCGATTGTATTCATCAATCATTTTGTTTTAAAAATGTTTAAACTCTTCATAAGTTTTTACATAATTTCGTGTTTTTGGGTATTTTTGTATTCAATTCTAAATAATTAATTAAATCAATGATTATATTTAGGGTTTGTCTTCAGCCAAATGTCTATTCCGAGGAAAGTGTGGACAATTTGATTCAAGTTTCGGTACTTTTCCGATTCCGTGTATTATAGAAGAGGGCGATGACAACACTCCCAAACCATTTGTCAATGAGTCCACTGCAGACAATCTTAAAAAGTTTACTCCAGAGCTCTTCACTGGTATTATATTTATATTAATATAAATATGAAATACATTTATAATAATATGTTCTAATAATTTCAGAAAAGGACTCAAAATTTTGTTGCGATGATCAACAGGTGTCAGATATTCTGTCTCAAATAGAAATGGCCAAGAGCTTCATGAATAGGTGTCCCTCTTGTTTTGTAAACTTCGCTAAAATCTTCTTTCATATGGCGTGTAATCCGGATCATTCAAAATTTTTAACTGTCACCGGAAAGGGAAAGTCACAAATATATCCAAACAAAGAAATGTTAACGGATTTGAGTTATCGAATGACTAACCAATTCGGGACAAACGCTTACGATTCGTGCGCTAATGTAAAGTTCCCATCGGGCGGACAAACTATTATGACTGTGTTTTGTGGGGGAGTAAATCCATGCACTCCTAAAGATTTTCTCAAATATATCGGACAGAAAGACCCATCTCCTTTTCAAATAGACTTCACTTTAATTAATGATAGTTCACAAGCTATGAACGAGAGAGCCGTGTCGTGTAAAGACGCCCCAATAGGCTATTCAAAACAGTCGTGCAGTTGCGTCGACTGTCCGGCTGCGTGTTCTCCCAAACCAAATCCTATACCATTTCCTAAACCAAAAGAGCCCTGGACAGTTTGGGGAATGGATGGCATGTGGTTTACAATGGGTTTAGTTTATTATATAATCGTTGTATTAATTATTGGCGGATATCTATTATATTATTTTAAATCAAACGGTATTTTATTAGAACTCATTCTTTTATTTAATATAATTGTTATTTTAGGTCCACATTCTTTGGTTTCTCAAATCTCAGACAATGAAGAAAACGAAACTCAAACTCAAACTATTTCGAGGCAAACAGTTTTTAGTCGATGCTATGATCTAACCCTCGAATTTGGTGTTAAGTTTGATGAAAAAATTTGTAATTCTTTTAAAAATTATGGAAAGTTCTGTTCGCGAAAACCATTTATTATTATTTTACCGCTTTTGGGCATCGCTTTGGCTGCGGGTCTTTCAGTTGGTATTCTCACACATTTTAATGCAATGACAGATCCCGTAAGTCTGTGGTCAGCGCCAGACAGTAGGGCCCGATTGGAAAAAGAATTTTATGATCAAAACTTCAATCCATTCTATAGAGTCGAACAAATTATTATTCATCCAAAAAATCAGACCTCAATTTCTCACAGAAATATGACATTCGGTCCCGCATTTGATAAACAATTTCTTTTACAAGTTTTGGATCTTCAGATAAAAGTTATGGATATTATGGTTAATAAAAGTGATTCGACAGTAAAACTGACAGATTTGTGTTTCTCTCCGATGAAAAATAATTTGTGTGTCATTCAAACACCTTTGGAATGGTTTCAAAGCAAAGCATCGAATTTGGATTTGACTAAAGCTCCTGATAATAATTATTTGGATCACATCGACATGTGTTTGAATAATCCGTTGAATCCCGATGACAGTATCTTTGGTTTGAGTTGTCTTGGTATTTATGGCGGTCCTATTCTACCAAATGTAGCCTTGGCTGATTTTCAAGAAGGCAACTATAGAAGTGCCAAATCAGTTGTCATCACAATTATGCTCAATAATCATATCAATAGTAAAGATAATAAGGCGGCCCTCGAATGGGAACAAAAATATCTCGATTTTATGCACAATTATAGCAATCCTTTAATGAAAGTCGTCTACTATTCAGAGGTATTTTCATAGTTTTAAATCAAATCTAATAATTGTTAAAAGCGTTCGATTGAAGACGAATTGGACCGTCAGAGCAAATCAAGTTTAGTGACGATTGTCATCAGTTATTTGGTTATGTTTGCATATATTTCCATAGCTTTGGGTCAGTTTACTTCAATTAAAAGACTTTTTGTAAGTTATAATAGAAGTGCTCCGAATAAGTTTCTGATTATATTTTTATTTGAAGATCGATTCGAAAATGATTTTAGGTCTCTTCGGAGTGTTTATTGTTTTGCTA
The DNA here is from genome assembly GCA_034695785.1 of Galumna obvia. Lineage (NCBI taxonomy): Eukaryota > Metazoa > Arthropoda > Arachnida > Sarcoptiformes > Galumnidae > Galumna > Galumna obvia. The sequence goes on from JAQFZM010000299.1 coordinate 17,250, forward strand.
TCAGTGACCGCATCCATCGGTTTATTAAGTTTTATAGGTGTGAAGTCAACTCTCATTATAGTAGAAGTCATACCATTTTTAGTGTTAGCGGTCGGTGTCGACAATATATTCATTTTAGTTCAGTCTTTTCAAAGACTAAAGTTTGAGGAAAACATTTCAATTCAGAATAGATTCGGTTCTGTTTTAGAAAGTGTTGCGCCATCTATTCTATTGGCCACAATAGCAGAATCATCTTGCTTCTTTTTAGGAGCACTTACAACAATGCCAGCCGTTCGAGTATTCGCACTAAACGCTGGTTTAGCGCTTTTTATCGCTTTTATTCTACAAATGATTGTTTTTATACCATTGCTTGCAATCGACACTTATAGACAATTAGACGATAGATATGAAGTTTTTTGTTGTTTTAAACAAAACAAAAGAAATCAAACAAATGATGAAAATCAAAGCCATCAAAATGGAGCGCTCTATCGCTTCTTCGAAAGGGTTTACTCTCCTTTCTTAATGAAAGATTGTGTTCGCATTCCTGTCGTGAGTATATATTATAATAATATCAATAATTAAATTATAAAACTCTTATACATTCCTTTAAAGTTAATGGTATTCATTGGTTGGTTGTGTTCTTCTATAGCAGTGGTCGATAAGTTAGAAATTGGTTTAAATCAGGAGTGGTCGGTGCCATCAGATTCTTATGTAGTCGATTACTTTGAATCTCAAATAAATTCGCTGGGAGTGGGCCCTCCCGTCTATTTTGTTATCAAAAGTGGTTACGATTATGCCTCAAATCAGAAACTAATTTGCAGCCAGGGAGACTGTGATGACAACTCTTTTGGCGCTATTTTGGATTTTGCATCCAAATCATCGAAATACACATCAATAGCCAACACTACCGCTAATAATTGGATCGACGACTATATTAGTTGGGGAGGAATTGATAAGTGCTGTCGATTTCTACAAAACAATGAAACACAATTTTGTGAACACAACTCAACAAAAGGTTTATATAAACTTTATATTATAAGGTATTATATTAACTAAATTTTGAATTTAGCCGAATGTAAGTCATGTGATCTAAAAGAGAAGGACGACATCTTTATTAAAGTCGATAAATTCGATAAATTATATTTAAAGCACTTTCTCAATGATATTCCAGACGCTAAATGTCCCAAAGCGTGAGTTAACACAAATATCTCTTAAAATACTTTTAATACAATATTTTGTGTGTAGTGGAGGGCCTTCTTATGGTTCAGCCGTCAATTTAGAGCCAATAGATAATCAAACGTTTAATATTAAAGGTCTTCTTTTTGTTTATAAATAAACTTTTGTGAAACTAATTATGATTTGATGTATAGCCTCTTATATATCAACGTATCACACAGTCCTCAGATCATCCCAAGACTTTATATCTGCACTGAAAAACGCCCGAATGGTTGCTAATCAATTGAGTGATGCCATTAACACCAATAACACCAATTATGTAGAGGTTTATCCTTACAGTATATTTTATGTATTCTATGAACAATACCTGACCATATGGACCGATACCGTCAACAATTTGGTCATTACTATTAGCGCTATATTTGTGGTCACTTTTATATTTTTGGGCTTTGATTTGATTTCATCGCTTATTATAATAACAACAATTGGAGCCATAATTTTGAATTTAATGGGACTTATGTTTTGGTGGAACATTCCTTTAAATGCAGTATCGCTCGTAAATCTTGTTATGGTATTCATTACTATTATTTAAAGTATTGTCACTAAAATTATTTCTTTTTAAAGTGTGTCGGCATTTCTGTTGAATTCTGTTCTCACATAACTAGAGGTTACGTTAAAAGTAATGCATTGACCAGAACTAAGAGAGCAGAAGAGTCTTTGGCAACAATTGGCAGTTCAGTTCTCTCTGGTATTACATTCACTAAATTTTGGGGAATAATAGTACTGGGATTCGCCTCTTCACGAATCTTCCAAATATTTTATTTCCGAATGTATTTGGGAATCGTATTAATCGGTGCACTTCACGGACTCGTATTCTTACCGGTTGTACTCAGTATAGTCGGCTCAGGTATGAGACCGAAAAACAGTCAATCATCAGATGATTGACTTAAAAATTTAGTCTTAAAAAACTGTGATTTTCGCTAAAATTCAAATTAAAGAGAATTTTATTAATCAAAAGAAATTTATTCTTCAAAAAAAGGATCCAATTAATGACAATTAATTTAAAAACAAATTATTTTTTGAGGGCCTCCTCTTCTTTTTGATAAGTAAGGAGTTGTTGTTCTTTCTTTTGTTGTTGTCGTTCTTCTCTCCTTCTTCGGGCCTCTTTCACCTTTTGTCGTCGCGCTTCAGCCAAATCGCTGCAAAAGTAATCAAATAAATAAAAGTCAAGAATTTTAACTCAAATATTAAACAATTGATACCTGAGTTGTTTGGATCTCTGTTTTTCAGACTTCTTTTTATGGATGAATTCCATGAGAACTCTCTTATTCTTAAAGACATTACCCTTAGCTTTAAGATAGAGGTCGTGATACAGATGTCTATCAATTTTCTTGTTTTCGCGATACTTCTTGAGAAGACGTCTCAAAACTCTCATACGTCTAATCCAAAGCACTTTAACAGGCATTCGGGCGTTTGCCGTTCCCTTCCTTTTTCCGGGACCGGTATGTCTTCCCTTACGTCTGGCCTCAGCGTTCTTACGGACGCGGGCTCTCGAGTGGACGGCCACTGGTTTGCGAATAATTAGTCCGTCTTTAATAAGTTTACGGATGTGTTGTCTTGAGTTGGCGTTTGCGATCTCATTGCTTTCGTTTGGATCCAACCATACTTTGTTTCGGCCGCACTTCAGTACAGCCGAAGCCAATCGCTTCTGTAATCGAAGAGAACTGAAAATAAAACCATTAAATAGTATTAAATACAAACAAAATTAAAATTTAATAAACAGAAAATTTAAAGTAAACGGCAATCGATATATCGATAGCGCCTTAAAACTAATGGCTGTAAACGAATAGAAAACGTGTTAATCACTAAACACTTAATTATTCTGACATTAATTCAGTTCAAGACTTCATTTCGATAAATATATTTAAAGTCTGTACTTAAGAACCAAAAATCGATAAAATTAGTAAAAAATTAGATTTAAATGTGATTTAAATTGAATTAAAAGTAGAGACGGTTTTACCTCATTGTCAGGAGTCGTGTCGTTCACCAGAAAGAGAAATAATATGACAAAACGCATGCATTTCGTTAACTATTTATTTACAATAATTACGTTCAAAACTAATGACACATAAATTGGGGATAACTTTAAATTAAAATATTTAATTAATTTTATTATTTTTATTAATTATTTCAATTCAATGTTATTAAAGTATTAACTAATTGTCGTTTTATGACGTTTTGATGTCCGACTCTTTTTGGATCTATTTTTGATGAAATACTGACTGATTTGCCATTAATTCAGACGTAATTTGATTTTTCAATAAGTTTTTGGACTTTAAATTCAAAACAACTTTTTATTTATTTTTATTAAAAAAATTGAATATCAATTGAAATGCAATCAATTGTCAGAAATAATCATTTAATTCTTCGGCCAAATAAGTGTTTATTCAAACATATAAAACGCTGGAAATACAACGTTAGGAGTCGTTACGAACCATTGGTTATCGACAAACCGCCCGATTTTTACCCAACTATTGAACAAAAACTAAATGATATGAATTACTTCGGAAACGCCAAACATTTAGTGGACATCGGATTCAATAAAGACTCTGAAATTGCAAAGAAATGGACTGAAGTGAGAATAGACGCCGAAAATGAGACAAAATCCATTTTTAAAGATTTAGATGAAGACGAAATTGAGCCGACACTTAACTATAAAACTATTTATAATAAATGGCTTTTAAGTGAAGAGGGAGTGAAGTCTACCATTGATTTAGCAAATCATTACTCAATTTTTAAAGATTTGTTTCCACCCAAACCTCAGTTGAAGAGCATAACTGCAGCCGAAGAGTTACCCCCAAATCCCACTTATTATTTCTCGCCATTAGTTCCTCTGAAAGTAGAGTTTTGTGTCAATGAATCACAAATTGAAGACAAAACTAATATTGAAGACAAAGATTCCGACGATTTAATATTCTCTCCGGTATTTCGAGGAAATATTCTTTTGTCCGAAAAGTGTATTAATTGTCCGAACGTTACGATCGACTCTTCGGCCATAAATGGTATCAATAATTTAAATGATTTGACAGAAAATGAAGAAATGGTTGAAGAACTGAACGGAAAAATTACTCTTAAAAACGACGAACAGAATTACTACACTTTATGTTTGATTAATTTGGACTCATTTTTTGGCGAAGAATCAAATGTTTGCCATTGGATGACAACTAATATTCACAATAAGAATAAAATTACAAACTTTGAGACAATAGTCAAGTATTTACCAGTTTTTGGAGTCAGAGGATTAGGTTATCACAGATTTGTTTTCTTATTATATAAACACAAAAATCCAATAAATGTGGAAAAAGTCAACGATTTTGATCTGAATAAAAGACGATTTAATGCAATGGAATTTTCATCATCTCATGGAGAGGACAATCCATTGACACCAGTGGGTCTGTCCTGGTTTCAAACCACTTGGGATTATAGCTCACAAAAAATATTTCACAATTATTTGGGTATTATTTCCTCAAAAATAAATATTTTAAATTCTTTTTCTAATTAATTAAAGATATGAGATCTCCTCGTTATGAATGGATTCCTCCAAAGAACAAAATGTTCAAGCAACTCCAATTTCCCGGTAGAGCGCCGTTCAATATGTGAGTCAAAACTTAATTCTATCTAAAATCAGTTTTGATTTTTTTTAATGAATGAATTTTAGATATTTAGACAATTTTCGTGACCCCAAAGAAATTGCAAAAGAAGTGCTCTCAGAGAGAATCAAATCTATTAATCCCTATAAATACGATAAAATGTTCGACAAAGAGCCCGTTTCGCCACACATTCATCCGATAGTCGGAACTCCCGATTGGCTGAAAGCATATATTCGAAAACGTCGTTCAAAATTGGGTATATATAGGGCTTTGAGACCGCACTCAGCGATCGAACCGCACGACAATAACGCAGACTTAGACAAACCGAGATGGCCAAGAATACACGAAACAGTTCATCCACTTAATCAACCGATTCCTTATCCGGACGGCCACCGACGACCTAAACCTCTTCGGGAAACTCTTTGGGTGAAACCATTCAACGAACATCCAACTTATCGTATTGAACACGAACTCACACTTTCAGAAGAAGACAAAAAAGAGTTAAACAAAAATTCAAACCAATAGGTTTTCTATTTTAGTCATATATTCATAAATTTACAAAAATATATTACAAAATATTTTAATTTCTTCCGCTATTAAAACCAAAATCGATCGCCGGTTCTTAAAACGGAAGGAATTCATTCATTTCAATGATTTGTATAATGAAAATGAATAAAAAGTATAAATATCTTCGAACCAAATAGTAGTGAATTCAATGTTTGTTTCAATTAATTTAAATAATAACTCGGAATTAAATCCAAGACTAGACTCACTTATATACAAACGATTCGTTGAGTGATTAACAAAAATATAAAAAACTAAAAATTAAATTTAGTTAAATTGAAAAACAGAATCCAACCAATCGTTAAACTCATCCATCGGTTCATCGGTTGTAAAGTTTTCATTTTCTAAATTATCGATCATTTTCTGGAACTCATCGATAGTCGGAATATTTGATTGATTTGTTTGTGGACTTCCCGGAGGAGTATCCAAATACTCGACATTATGTGTCGGCGTTGTATTACCCAAACACTGTCTGTTAGACCATTGAAGTACTTTTTCTTCGAAGTGAATACTTTGAGGTTTTGAATTAGATTTTTTACTTTTGTTTCGTTTTGAGTTCTTCTGTTTTTCAATTTGTGCACATTTTTCAAAGTATTTTCTATAAGTTTCGTATTTTGGATTCAAATTCTTTCTTATTTGACTTAAAACAGAAGACGTTGTCTTTTCTGACGAATAACTAACGCCTGAAGAATAGCTGTCCGTTGAACTAATAGGAGTCGCCGGCAATGAATACCCGATATTAGAACTCAAAGGACTGGGAATTGACATACAATATGAGGAATCAGTACTACAATCACTGCTATTATTAACATTATTATTACTATTATTGTTATTATTATTATTATTTTCTAAACATTTCATTGATTTTTGGGTTCTTTTTCGACAATTAATTATTTTTTGTTTTTCTTTTTTATATTCTTTAGAAAATTGAGTGATTTTAGCGGTTATATCAAAATCGAGGGTAAGTTTAGGTTTAAGAGTTTTAGGTTTAAGTTTAGAGTCGATACTCTTTTCTTTTTTTGTTGATCTCTTTTTAGCCACACTTTTTGTTTCGGTTTTTTCATTACTTTTATTTACCGACAAATCATTGATTAAATTAATCTTTGGATCAGATCTTCGCTTAACAAAAGTTGTAAATAATTTTGATTTACTTATTATTTCAAATAAATCGGTTTTATTTGAATCCGAATAGTTTTGAACTTTTCTTTTCTTAAAGACTTTGGTCTCGACTTCAGTGACATTAGAATCGAGTGCTGTTTCTTCGACTAATTGGTCTTCAATTGTTGATAAAAGAGGGGGTCGTCGACATAACTCTCGAATTTCATCAAAAATTGAAGACAAGAATAGAGTTTCATCGAGTCTTTCGACAACTTTTGGGACAACAATTAATTCATGAATTTTGTCGAAAATCGAAGAATTGTTTGAATTTTTATCACATTTTGGTTTTCGTTTTGTCCGAAGACTTCTCTCAATAGGTTTCGGCACTAAGAATGACATAACTCTTGTGTCCAAATCCTTCAAAACTAAATCTAAATCATCACCGAATCGGATGTCATTTTTGTCGAAACGATTCAAAATTATTTATTTATTTATCGATCGATTGCTTCACAAATGAAGTAATAGTGACCACAAAATACACATTTAGTCACCGAATGATAATTAGAGGGAAATATTAAATCAATTGAAAACATAATTGGATACATTTAACACAATTAAAAACCAATCAATGAATGCACGCCTTTTAAAGCCCGGCTTTTGATTCGTACACTTTTGTTATTCGTTCAGACATTACTTTACACTAAAGACATCTGTTGTTAACCATTCACTTCACTCAACCTATTCTAAACTCTATTCAACTTTTCCTTTAATTCTTTAAATTTTGTTTAAATAATTATAAATTATAATAATATTTTTGAAAAATTAAATTTTATTTTATTTAATAGTATTTAAACACATTTTTATATATTTTTTTTAACAAATATGTCGTCAAATATGAGAAAATTAAATGAATGTATTTCTTAAAATAGAGAAAAGTTTGTAAAATAAATGATAATTATTTAATTATTTAATGAAAATGAATCTCATAATTGTATTAAAACTGGGTTTAGTCACTCGAGTCTTCTTCTTCTTCATCTTCTTCTCCTTCTTCTTCATCTTCCTCCTCATCTTCACTGTCCTCTTCCTCTGATTGTTTTTGTTGTGTGTCCTGTTCTGCCTCTTCCTCTGCCTCTTCTTCTTCTTCTTCTTCCTCCTCCTCTTCTTCTTCTGAATCGTCAGAATCGGAGTAAACGTTATTCTTCGAAGTCGAGAGTTCTATCGTTTCGATAACATTAGAGTCATCGACGACGGGATCCGATTCATTCTTAACTGCTTTTGATTTTGATCTCTGTTTGGGTCTAGTCTTCTGTTCTTGATGGGTTTGGTATTCACTCAATTCTGATGTACTCAAAGTCTGAAACATTAAAACAATTTTAAATAAGTTTAAATATTAAGTGAAGTGTCAATTGTGTCTAATGCAGAGATCGACAAAACATGTATTTATGTCAACAAAAGGTCACATTTCACGAGTCATTACTTTATTATATTCGTTTGCATTAGTAACTGTTCCCATGGATTTGTCGATCTCTGGTATAATGCTTACCGAAGTAAATTTAGCAAGGGTTTTTTGATAGTCTTCATTCAATTGTTTGATTTTGGTATCATAGCTCTTCTTTTGTTGTTCATTGAGTTCTTTGTTCCACATTCGGGCGATTTCTTGCATTCTTTTCTTGGGTTCAATATTTGTTAGACTCGAGAGATATTCAGAAGTGAAGAGAGCGTAACCACTTTTGGGCGGTCTCTTTGGTTCTCTTCCCAATAATTGTTTCAATGATTGCGAGGGTTTCTCTTTTGTTAGTTTAGTTTTCGGTGACGACTCTTTAGTGTATGGCATCAATTGAGAGAAAGTCTCAACACTTTTATAATACTTAGCCTTCTTTTTGTCACTCAATTTGTCTTTCCATTCCTGAAGAGCTATTTTCATTAGTTCTGCTCTATTTTTGCCAGGATACTTTTCTTTAAGAAGAGGCATTCGGTCCAATTGGTAACTCATGAGAGCAGCATGCTCTTTTGCGTTTGGGTCTTCTACTTGTTCCGGATTAAGTGGTGTCTGAAGTTTAGGTAAAGTCTGCTGTTGTTTCAGTTTCTTTTCTGACGGAAATTTTAGTTTATTTTCACTCAAAACTTTTTCTCTTTCAGTTTCAGGCAATGAATCCAAATATAATTTAAATTTTTCGACATATTTAGTGTTCTGTTTTTGAGCCTCTCTATTATATCCCTGTCTCTCATTTTCTGTTAGTTCTTTCCATCGTTTTGCGATGACAACCATTTTTTCTTTTGCCGGAATATCTTTTAATTCTTTTAATAGAATTTTTGAGAATAAACTATAGCCTGAATTTGGGGGTCTATCAGGTTTGCCATCAAATTTATCTTTCAAACCCTTTTCATTTTTGGTGAGAACTGATTTGGATTTTGTCGGCTCAAAACTCGGGTGATCTTTGAGGTATTCAGAGAGTTCTGCTTCAAATCGTTGTTCGTCTTGAAGTGATTTTCTAATCCATTTGATTCGTTTTCCTTCACTTAATTGACTCCACGACTGTTTAATCTTATCGATCGCTTCTTTACGTCCCTCACCTTTTTCAGGGATTTTCTTAGACTTTTCTTCCATAAATAGTTGAGCCGGAGTTTTAGGTTTAGGAGGTCCCTCCTGTGCGTGACCGTGAGACGACTGTGTCTTATTCATACTTCCAAATTCCACTTCCGGGTGATCTAACTTAAAGGTCTCGAGTTTTTGTTTATATTCTTCATATTCTCTGTCATAACTGTCTTTATATTTCTTTTTCTTGCGTTCATTCAGAGCCGCAAACTTTGTGGACAACAATTTAGCCAAATCTGTAACACTGGCCCCGGGATTGCTTTTACCCGCTTTTTCCCGTTTTTCCATAAAGTATCTGAAAAATGGTGTCAATGGTTTCTTTGGTAAGTCTGGGTGTTTCACTTTTCTTGAATTGTTATAAGTTTGCCAAGGGGCTTTTAACCAAACTCGAGCGTCACTAACCATATCAGTTAAAGTCCGATATCGACGCAACTGATGTTCAATAGATGTAAAAGAGCATCGATTAGTACAAACTTTCTTTAAGAATCAAATAAATAATTGTTTTCATAACTGACTCTTATTTTCAAATTTTTAGTTAATTTCTGTTTCTATTCAACAAATCTTCAGTTTTAAGGAAAATGTTTGCGCTTTTGCTAAGAATTGAGGCATTCATTGAACTCATGGACTCAATATAAGAAATGAGTAAAAAAACGCTTTAAAGTTATAAAATTCCTCTCAAATAAAAGTTAAACTCAAAGTTTATAATAAATCAATTCATTTCATTAAAAAAGTTTTGCATTAAATAAGAGTCTAATCATTTGATGAAATTCACAAAATATGATATTCTCTGCACTTTTGGTGAGAATAAGAGCACAAACAGCTGTGGTTTTCATATTTCAATCTCTTTTTTTAGATAAATTACTTTTAAAAAAAGTAGTTATAACTAATTGAGTGAATCACTTACTCTATTCATTACTTCAAACCACTTCTCTTTACATTCCTGTGCCGTAAAAGAAGAGAACCTGACTTTATCCCAGTCCAATTTCTCAATCAAAGTTGAGTACTTGGCCACATCATTCTTAGGCAAACATTTGGCCAAATTGTTTATCAAAGTTGTCAGGTCTTCGGTAGTCCACCCGAGAGTAGCTTTTGTGGGGCTCTTCTCGTTTTTCTCGTCTTAAAACAAGTTTTTGATAAATTTATTTCATTAAAAGAAAGGAAAGTTTTTTAACAAAATTCACTGATTAGTGAATCGTTTCGTTTAGAATTTTGTTAACAAATAATCAATTATTAAACGTAAAAAAGTTTTGGGAAACTTTTGCCTCAAATTATTATTCAATTAATTAACTTTCAGTAATAATAATTACTGAAAAGACTTACTTTGAATATCAATAACAACGATATTATCCTCGATTTTCACTCTCTTAGAGGGCGAACAAACGGATGACTCTTCCGCTGAAGAGTTCTTATCCTTTCGTTTACTCTTTTTAGGGGACGAAGAGATTGAAGCCATTAGTAATAGAAAACGGTTTTTGGCTTAAAAGCGTTGAATTGCTGTGCGTTTGGGCTCTAATAGAGTGATGTGTTGGCCCTCAAAACCGTTACACAAATCACTTGTTTTATAGAAACAGTTTTAAAAATTTTATTTCAACACAATTTTTAGACTTATTTTCTTTGAAATAATTTTTATTTAAACACAAATTTTTAATAAATTTATAAATGAATGCAATTTTTAGTTGAAAATAATAATTAATTATTGAATAGTCAAAGAAGAGACCAACAAATGGCTGAAATGCGATGCACTGAATGCGCACAATATTAGGCACAACTGCCGTATTAGCACAAACGGAAACACTCCGGACTCAATGCCCGCCCATTACAGAGAGTATCGCTTTGTTGCCATCGCTGCCAAACCTATGTTCCAGTATTGACGTCCAATATAAGTGAGTAAACGGTGTGACGTACGCCAGGAATACCGCTGACGAACAAACGGCAGACAATCGTATGAATGTGTCGTAAAGCGACTGATAAGCAAACACTTGCCCTCAACTCATGACTGACAACACCTCAACTGCTTTGCGTTTCTCCCAAAACAGTGTTTTTGTCGGCCGTCGTATAAAACATTGTTTTGAAAACGAAATGATTTGACTCTCAATTGTTTTCAAATTCATTTAAATTACAAAACAATGGATTCAACGCCAACTCGTTTGTCACAAACTCCTGGACGACAGCACAGCCACGAAAACCAGACACCGATTGACCCATTAGTGAGTGTTCAGAAACAATCGGTTCATACTTTGGTTTTTCGGTCTCTTAAAAGAAGTCACGACATGTTTTTAAGTGATACCAACGATTTGCCTCCAATTGACCCCAAATCACATCACTTTAGAGTCGCCATTAAAGCCAAAGACCAGTTCAAACCTGTTCTTCATTTGGTTCCCGAAGAGACAAATAAGACAACAAATCGACAGAAAATCACAGAAAAAGACAATGAATTCAATTCCGACATAAATGTAACGAATTCTCAAAATACGACCCAATCTTTGGTTCCCTTTAATGACAACGATTTCACAAAACCGAAGTCAAGTGTAACCAACAGTTCTTCAAAGAATGCTTTAGTGTTGTCTTCGGGAACGACAATAGTTCAAAGAAAAGCACAACCATTACCTAAGCCTGAATGGCACTCCCCGTGGAAATTGTCTCGAGTCCTCTCCGGACACATCGGTTGGGTTCGATGTTTGGCTGTCGAACCGGGAAATGAATGGTTTGCGAGCGGTTCCAACGATAGGATTATTAAAATTTGGGATTTGGCGTCGGGTAAACTAAAACTGTCGCTCACCGGACATATATCAGGTGTTCGGGGGATTGCAATCAGTGGTCGACAGCCCTATCTTTTCTCATGTGGTGAAGACAAACAGGTTAAGTGTTGGGATCTCGAATATAACAAAGTGGTGCGACATTACCATGGTCATTTATCTGGTGTCTATTCTCTTGCATTACACCCGACGATAGACATTCTGGTGAGCGCTGGAAGAGATTCTGTGGCGCGAGTCTGGGATATGCGTTCAAAGGCACAAATCCATTCTCTTAGCGGTCACTCCAATACTATCGCTTCGGTTGTCTGTCAGGCGACAGAACCACAGGTAGTGACCGGTTCTCACGACACTACTATCAGACTTTGGGACTTAATTGCGGGCAAAACTCACACAACTTTAACACATCACAAGAAAAGCGTTAGATCTCTGGTAATTCATCCGAAACTAAATATGATGGCTTCCGGTTCGTATGCAAACCTTAAGCAATGGGTATTCCCCGACGGAAAGTTTGTTCAGAATCTGAGCGGACACAACGCTATTGTCAATTGTTTAGCCATTAATAGCGACGGAGTATTAGTGTCGGGAGGAGACAATGGTTCCATGTTTTTCTGGGACTGGAGAACCGGATATAATTTCCAAAGAAGTGAAACGGCTGCCCAACCAGGATCTATTGAGTCAGAGAACGGCATATTTGCCCTCGCATTCGATCAGAGCGGTTCTCGACTCATCACAGGAGAGGCCGACAAAACAATTAAGATGTATAAAGAGGACGACACCGCCACTGAAGAAACGCATCCAATCAATTGGAAACCAGACCTCATTAAACGCCGGCGCTATTAAACAATCATTTGTTTCCTGTAAACCATTCTTTCATTTTTTATTTTGGAAAAAATATCATTAAATAAAATCAATGAATAAAAATATTTCAACAAATGTCTGAATTGGTTGTCAATTCTGAATCAGTTATTGGTTTATCGAAATCACTTTTAACTTCACTATTCGTTTGGTTTTTAGGTTTATGTCTCTCTCGTTCAGTACTTCTTCGCGCCTCTAAAAGATAACATTTAATTCACAATTTTTTGATAACATCTCTAATAAGAAATACCGGTTTCAGTAACGTCTGCACCACAAAGACGTAGGAAATGAATCCTTTCATTCTTAGCGATGTAGGCCCGCATCGAATTCTTGCCTTTCCAACAACAAATTGGAAGTATTAAAGGCAAACCATTATTCTGTTGGACATCACTTTTGATGACGAGTACACAACAGCCAGAATTTAAATCTAATAATTTCTTTCGATAGCTTTCATTAAACTCATCCAAAGCTACGTTTTCTGATGAAAGTAATTTTGTGGCGTCACTTGTATTGATTTCTACTACTTTTTCTTTATTTAAATAAGGAAAGAGTGAGGGCAAACCCTCTTGAGTTAAACGAAAACCACACGGATTTACTTTGTCATCACTTCTTGAGAAAAGTCTAACCCCACCATTAATTAACTGCAATCATATGATTACTTAACATAAAATAATTTAACCGAAGTTTTACTTTAATATTGTGTTCGTTGTCAACAATGAGATGTTTGGCGGCGTCCGTCAAAAAATATATATTCCTTTTCTTTCCTTCTCTACATCTGTGGACTAATTGCTCGAATGGAAACGAGTCGTTAATTCCATAATATTCTCTAATTATTATAATTAAATCATTAAAAATAATAAATAAATTTAGATTACTTAATCTTAGGCCAATCCTTTTCACTTTCATCGAGAAAGACAAAGGGGTCTTCTCTATAACCCATATTTCTCCTTTTCTTTCGTGGTCTGCGACCACTGTTTCTATCAGATTCTTGAGTTTTAATTTCACAATTATCTCCTTTTGAAAAATCCTCTTCGATTGGTATTTCTTTTTGATTGTCTGTCTCCCAGACAAGTATATCAACACTCTTTCTAATAACGGCAACGAAAAAACCGCCCGTATTTTGTAAATGTGGTAAAACTCTTATACATCGATTCAAATTCAAATTATTTGCATTTTTTGGTGGAAACAATGATTCTCTGATCTGAGATTTGTATTTTTCTTCGAGAGAATCAATTGAATCAACACAAACCACTTCTCGAGTCATTACTTTCCAATTGTCTAAACCTTTAATATATTTCAATTTTGGCAAAACATGAGAAACGTCATCGAGTTGTGCCCCGCCTTCCGCTAAATTAAGAAGTGATGCGATAACGGCTTCGTCTTCGATAGGATTTAGACTACACGTCGAGTAAACAAGAATTCCATCTTTTCTCAACATTTCGAGACCTCTTTTGGCGATTCGGAGTTGAATCCCATGAAAGTTGTTTCCGTTGGCGACATTCCATTTGGTCCAAACATCATAATTCTTGCGAATTGTTCCGTCGCCACTGCAGGGGACGTCACATAGAATCCGATCAAACTTCAGAAGAGTTCGTTTTCCATTCTTTCATTTATGGAAACCAATGAGTATTTAATTGTTAATAAATAACATACCGTTTGTTGGTAGAGGTCAGGCATTCCTCCCGCGTCGTGATTTGTAATTATTGTGGAACAGCTGTGAAGTCGTTTCGACTGATGTACTAACATATAACACCTCTTATTGTCGACATCATTGGCAACGACAACACCTTCTGAAAGTCCGTCCTCTTTGTGAAGCATTTCAATAATTTGAGCGGTTTTAGAACCGGGCGCTGCGCACATGTCTAACACTCTCTGTCCGGGCTTTACATCTAAAAGTATTGCCGGAATCATTGATACCTCTTCTTGTCTACTGATGTAACCCTAAAATCAATTTTTTAATTAATTTTAATGAAAACCAAATCTGAATGAATACCGAATCAGTTTCTGATATCAAAAAGTTTTGAAGAATACGAAAGGCTTCAGATTTTCTGATCTCAACTCTGGATATGTTTATATTCCACGCGAACCGATTCGGATACCATTCAATACATTTGAGACCCGATTCTGTGTTTTCGGTGTCAGAACTCTTGAGTTGATTGCTTTCAATAAAATTTCTCAAAGCAATGGTTTGATTCTCGCAATAAGAGGTTAATCTGAAGGCAGACGGAAGCGGTTCCCGAAGACATGACATAAATGTCTGCCAATCCTTTTGGTCGACAATATTCTGAAGTTTATAATAAGTTTCGTAGTCTTTGTTTTCTCTAATTATATCTGAATATGTTTTATGATTACACTCAAAACCTAAAAGCTTAATATGTGATACCTAGGTGCTTATTGGCTCCGGTTTTGTGATTTATGTTACAACACTTACTATTAGTGCTTAACCAATGACTAAGGGTAAGCACTTTTTGCGCATATCTTTAGCACTAAATGTATTGAAGTCACATTTTAAGCATTTTCAGACATTTTATTGTTTTGTTTAAAACTGTCTCTCATTTGGCGCTTAAGTTCACAAAATATTCAAATACAAATGAGTGACAAAGCATTTATTGAGTAAGTGTTGTCCCCAATTATTGGTGACCAATAGATCGGTAATGAAAGTTATGAAATATTTCATAACTTTCATTTGGTGTCTAATCTAATGTCATTGTTTTGTCTTAAGATTGGCTGCCATTTCTGATACTACTGCAGTATTCACAACATTCAGACAAATGAGTGACAGAAAACAATGTTTGGGTAAGTGTTGTCACCAATTGTAAGACAATAGATCGGTAATGAAAGTTATGAAATATTTCATAACTTTCATTTGGTGTCTCATCTAATGTCATTGTTTTTGTCTTAAGATTTCATTTATTTAAATTTTAATGTTTTTTGAGTCAAAGTTTGAAATGAAATTAATTTTTATTCTTCTGAACTAAAGGTTAATTCATTTGGACGCGACGTCAATACTGGCCACTAATCAGAAGTAATCGATGATCAGAATCCAGAAGTAGTGTCAGTGCTATCGCCGTCTGTGGTCACAACGCATCCGTTGCCTCAAACACTTCAATGAAATATTTCATAGAAATGTTTAAAACAATAATTTCATTGATTTGTTCTGAAATTTTTTATAAAATGATTGAATTATAATATATTATGTGTTGTGATATGAATTAAATAATGTTTTAATTGAACTTAATTAATTAAATAAAATGAAAATTTAATGCTTAAAATATGCTTATTTTTATTTGAAAAATGACTATTAAAGGTATAAAATGAGTGACAAATATTGTCATTAATAAAAGTGCTTATAGTGCCTCAAATGCAAGGAGTGCCTAATGATCTGTGAGCAAATGCCTAAATATTAAGCATTTGTAAAAATGCTTAAAAATGGGATTTTTGAACACTTTTTTGTGCATAATATAAGATCTTAGGATTTGAGTGAATCGGTGTCCAAACAGTTTCAGAGGACTATATTCTCAAAGACAACAAAGGATTTGATTATTGATTTGTCGGACAAAAACTGTATTACGAAAAGTGAATACTTTTTGAAGAGATTTCCGTCCATTAATTGTATTGAAATCATTAAATTTTATGATATCTCTGGCGATCCATATCTTGTGGTCAACTCTTTGTTTGAAATAATAATCAAAAACAGCAATAATTTGAATGAATTGAAAACAAGTTATGACTTCAATCGATATATTGATTTCAAAATATTAAAGAAATTCACCGAAAAGTTTGGCTCAAATCTAATTAAATTGGATTTAAACTTAAATTTAACCGAAAGTATTATGTCTTCACTTAAAGAGTCAAATGTAAAGCAATTGAATATTGGTTTTCGGTTTCATTCATTCCTAAATGACATTCAATTCAATCAATTAAAGGATTTGTGTGTCAGACTGTATAACAATGATTTACAATCATTTGATTCATTCGCCAAAAGAAATGGTCAGACAATCAAAAACTTGAGTATCGGTTTACACATATCTGACGACAAATTCGATACATTTGTTTAAAGTTTTGAAAACTTTAAGAATTTGATTATTTTAAATCTGAGATTCAATTTAAAAAATATTTCACTCAAAGAACGAATAACTAAAATATGGCTAAATTGTAAACAATTGAAAAGTATTTCATTAAGTATTGAAACTAATGCCCCGAATAACAAATGGATGTCGTCTTTCAAACACTTTAAACAATTGAAACGTTTGACGAAATCATTGTTTGGTAATGATTTTCCCGATTTTTCATTTAATGCATTCGAAGGCTTACAAGAGTTAACTCATTTTATTATGAGTTTTAATTCTATCCAATTGTTTACTGCCGTCTCTGAAAATATATTAACAAATATTGACATAAATTTACCGAAAATACAGTATTTAGTATTCAATGGATTTAAATTGAGATCAACGGAATGGACGGCACATATTCTGAGCTGTTTGACAGCACTAAAGGAAATTCGTTTGGAATTAAAAGTCGATTCAATGGAAGCTCTCATTAACTTTTAAAGAGAACCAATATATCAAAATGTTGTCGAGTTCCGTAAATAATTTTTTAAAAATCAGTGTTAAGAGTCAGCGCCGAAAAATTTTAGATATGCCTCAACTGTTTATTCAGTTAAAATGTCTAATTTTAAAATTTTGATTATCTCTTATGGTTTGCGTCCACTGAATTAATTCCGAGGATTACTTTTTGGATTTCAATGCATTTGGATCCCAAAAGCAGTGATAGCAGTGAGAGATCACTGCTTTAGATCACAGTTGCGTCACTGAGAGAGTGCGCACTCAAAGCTTTACCTCTACTACCTCTACACACTCTTACTATAGTTTCAAACCCATGTCTAACTGTTTCTAACTACTGCTTTGTAGCAAAAGCCTATAAGTTTTAGCGTTAAATGTAGACAAACATATAATGAAGCGCAGACTACTCATAGCATGCATAGCAATAGAATGATAGTTACAACTTATTAATACAACTGTGGTCTTTATGTGATTATATTAAGGATAGTAATTAAGAGTTAAAATAGTTATATCTTTTATATTTCGGGATTTGATAAAACTTCGTTATTGATAAAAAGTATAAAAAATAATTGGAAATTCAATTTTCAAGTAAGTTTTAAAAAATGATTTTGAAATCGTTGTTAAAGTTACAATCGAATCCGAAACAAATGACGGACTGCTTTTTGCAATATTTTCTTTAATATTTATGAAAACAAAATTATTTTTCAAATTAAAATATAACCAACCAATTTTGATTTAAATTTGAATATTTTAGCATATTCATATTTAATAAGAGGTAACCAAGTAATTTTGAAATATATCAAAAAGAATAAATTTTATTGACAATAGAGTAAATCTTTTTATATAATTAAAAAATAAAATTTCCCTTTATTAAATATTTTTCAAAGAATAATATAATAAGGTAATTTACTTTATTATCAATTATTTTGAACTAATTGAGATAAATCAGTAAAACTTGGTATTTATAAACATTGACTTATTATACTTTGTATTACTTTGTTACATCTAAATTTGTTTAATAATTTTTAAACAGGATCAATTCGAATTTTTATAAAATTAAAGTTTCTTGGTTATTTTTGTCAAAACTAAGAAAAATATTGAAAAACAAAAAAAATATTTTTCGGCTTATTTTTGGCCTAGTTTATAATAATTTTCAAAATTTTATTAAATCTTCACAAAATTGTTAAATTTAAGACATAATACAAAAAATTGAATATTTAGAAAAAAACAAGGTAATTTAATAAAATTCTATTTTTATAAAGCACAGCCAAAACCATATTTTGGATTTAAAAATAATTTTGTTATAAATATTTAAGAAAATATAACAAAAAGCATTTTGTCATTTGTTTCGGATTCGATTGTATGTTAGTGTTCTCGAGGGGGAGACTCGTTGCTTGTTGAATAAAAAACTGTAAATTTATATTCAATTAATTTTCTTATATCGAATTGGATACAATAAACTACTTACTTTTTGAAGTCATTATTTAAAATAAAATTTAATAAATTATTATTTTATTTTTAAAAATATTATAATATATTATTAATAGAATTTATATAATTTATTAATAAATATTAATATTAACATTATAAATATAGCCATACTATCAAAATCCCTCAATTGATGGGTTTCTATCGAAGAGATTTTTCTAATATTCTAAACTTTATTAAAGAAAACATGAAATTTGCTCTAGAATTGGTTTTTATTAATTAATTTGTTTGGTTATTTAAATTTTGTGTTGTCATCACTTTCTATCCAAAAACTCTTAAAGACACTCAGAAAGTTTAGATCATCGAAAAAAATTCAATAATTCTAAAAATTGACATCAAGTCCAAAAATCCTTTTGCTTAAAATATTTTCATAAAATGTTAATTAAGGCCTACAGATGACTCAGTCATTGGAAGGTTTTGCATTATTTCATTTAATTCAGAAAAATGTGATTTGTTTAGAGACCTTATCTTAGCACTAATCCAAAGTTTTATAAGGAAAAAAGTATCTCTACATGATGTCCTGTATTAATTATTTACCAAAATTCAAATACAAGATGATCAAAAATTTCGTTATGTTCATCTATAGAAAATTCTTGATTTTCAAATCCCAGGGGGAATTTGTTATCACATAACCGACTTTATTGTTTTAAATGTTTAAATGAAATATACCTCTTTCTCTATTTAATACAATTATAAAATCAACCATGAGTTAATCATTTTCAAAAAATTAAATATATTATTAATGGATTTTTAAGAAGAGGAATTGTTGTTTAATTTGTTACCAAGTTCATTCAAATTTGTTAAGAATCTTAATAGTTGTGAGGTTTTAATTTAAAGATTTTCAACACAAAGACCCATAGGGGAACCCTATAAAAATTCAAATTGAATTGAATTGAATTGAATTTATTGTTTAGACTTAAATGTATTACAACCGATGGCTGATAACTTATACATAGAGTTTATAAATTAAATTAAAGTATAATTAAATACAAGAAAAATTGGAAAAATTAAAAATTTATCGTAAATTAAAAATAAATTTTTAAAATTTTATTCATTACTTAAACTAAGAAGGCAATCACTTTACCTTGATGTGTCAAATTTTAATATATATAAACTCATTTGAAAGATAATAAAATTTTAAACAATTTAAAACAATTTCTAGCTGCAAATGGGCTCTGGTTACCGAGAAATACCTCGGTAAAATTCAGCCAAAAATCTTTCAAATTTATCTTTCATTTTAAACTTGAGTTTTGAGTATATATTTGAGTAAAACCGTTAAAATAAAAAGGTGAACATGATTTGAAGGGAACATTCATTCTAACAAACAGTACGTATATATATTATATGAAATCATTTATGTTATCATTCATGTATTTGAAATGTGCGTTCACTTTTTTACTATAAACACTTTATAAAATTCAATTCTTTTATTTAAGGTTCAAAATGAAAGATAAATTTGAAAGATATTTGGCTGAATTTTACCAAGGTATTTCTCGGTAACAAGAGCCCATTAGCAGCTAGAAATTGTTTTAAATTGTCTAAGATTTTATTATCTTTCAAATTAACCTAGATACATTAAAATTTAACACAACAAGGTATAGTGATTGCCTTCTTAGTAATAAACACGTTCCTTCGACAGTCGCGGATTTAAATAATCTTGGTCACATTGAAATGTTTATTTTTTCTTAAAATTGTTTGATGTTAAAATTTTCAGCCAATGGCCTTTTGTTCCCGTGAAATTGGTAAGATAAAATGGACGTTTAAAGCTTTAAAATTGATCAAATATGAACTAATTTATCATTACTAATAGCAAATTTTGAACATGATAACATTATTTGTTAAACTTGAATATTTTACATTATAAAAACTCTGTTATGCATATTTTGATATTGATATTCATTCAAATAAAATAAATTCAACTTTCAAAATATTCATGTTTACTAAATAAAATGATCATATTCAAACTTTGCCTATGGTAATGATATATCAGTTCAACAATAATCTTTCCAGAGAGCTTTAAACTCCAAATTTATCTTGAAAATTTCAAAGGAATAATAGGCCATTGGCCGATAATTTTTGAACAAATCAATTCTATGAAACATATGATTTCCAATTAGACCAAGATCACTTAAATCTGCGACTGTTCAATGAACGTGTTTACTACTAAAGTAAATATAGACAAAATTTATAATTTTGTTTACAACATGCTACAGATTTAAATTATACAAGCACAGAGTATTTGAAAAAAATTAATTATTTTCTTCATGAATAATATTATAAACTTAAATAAACGAACTATTTTTTAAATAGTTTTATATTTCATTTTAAGAAAAATAGATTTAACCTTTTAGTAATTAAACAAATTTTATATAAATTTTGATAAGTGGTAAGAACAAGTTAATATATTTTAAAATATTATAAAAAAAATTATATTAAGTTGTATAATTCATTTCTTTTAAACTTAATTTATCTTATATAGTATCACCAAAAGTACTAAAATATTTAAATACCAAAAGAGATTTATGATTATAAGATGAAATAAAATAACTGATTGAGAAAATTAAATTCTAATGTCACTCCATTAATGCAAAATTTGAATTTCTGATAAAATTTTATGTAATTTTAAACAACATTTACAGTTTATTTTAATTTAAAATTACTTGAAATATAAAATATTAATTTTACACCTAAATGTATTTAAATTTATTGAATAATTAATAAAATATACATCAGTAAATTAATATGAATACATATTGTAAATAAAAATCAAATGTAATTTTTATCGATAATTATATTTTAAAGATTTTTATTTGATTATTTTGTAAATAACCTTTGTTTTTATTTTTTTCTCAATTTATCTTTTCTCTCCAAGAGGAGGGTATCCGACCTTTCACGACAGAGGAGATATTCTGGCTATACCCCCTGTGGCAATCCCGGTCAAGGATTTAAAATACATACATTTTATATTTAAAAAAATTACTCAAAAACAAATTATCAAGGAACGTTTAATTATATTAAATTAAAGTTAAACGAAAATTAAAACAT
>JAQFZM010000300.1:0-38959 GCA_034695785.1 Galumna obvia
TATCAAAAATATATTTTATATATAAAACTATTAAGTTTTTTCTCCACAACTATTATTATATAAGAGGAAAGCAGTTTATTTAGTATCCGTCTGAGTACAGAAAATAATATGTTTTTTAAGAC
The DNA here is from genome assembly GCA_034695785.1 of Galumna obvia. Classification (NCBI taxonomy): domain Eukaryota; kingdom Metazoa; phylum Arthropoda; class Arachnida; order Sarcoptiformes; family Galumnidae; genus Galumna; species Galumna obvia. Next base: position 123 of record JAQFZM010000300.1, read on the forward strand.
AAGACTTTAGATAGTTTTCCAGATTTTGTCTTATCTTTGAGACAGCGATTGGAACACATGTTTAGAATATATATTTTTCGTGTAATAATAAGTTGTTATTACACGAAAATAATGAGTTTGCATGGTAAGAATTTTCAAAACAAAGTTGCTATTATCGTAATTTATGCAATAATGGATTTTAATTTTTTACCAAGATCAATTTTATAGGTAATTTCTTAAGAATTTAATGAAACTAAATAGAAAAAATTACCATGTTAAAGTTAAAAATTAATTTTTAATTTAATCATATTTGAAAATATTAACATGTATATTTTCAAATTTTAATTGATTAAATTTATTTAAACATTAAATTTAAAATTATTTAATTTTTACAATAATTTTCAAATATTTCATCTAGATAACTTAATATTAATATAAATAAAAATTTTAATAAAATTTATGAAGTTAACATAAATGAGCATAATATAACCAAGGTTAATCTCTAAAATTTAATTTAATACTACTAATGGTTTTAAAAAGAGTGAACTCAATTTTTGAACACTAAAAGGAATGAGTAAATACTTTAAGTAAAGAAAAAAATAAGTTAAGAAGATAAGCAAAGAGTGTTACAAATAAACGTAATCTTTGAAAAAAAATTGATAGACTTTTCTTATTTACTCACTTTTCAACTTTTCTTATATTTGCCGATAAATTGAAGAAAATAAAAATTTCTTCTATTTTTTGGTGATATTTCTTCTTATGTTGAAAATAGAGTCTATATTTTAAAAGATGAGATTAATGTCAAATAAGAGTAAAACGAATTATTACAGTTCTCTTCGTTTCTTTCTCTCTTACAGTTCGTAAAGTTTTATAAACAGTTCATTAGACACTTATATATCAATAAAAATATTAGTTATAGTTATAATCTTAAGTAGAAATTGTGTGTCGAAGGGTTTTTTATATTTTTATCTTTATTTTTTGGAAACAATTTTTTTAGTCTCCAAAAAATCTGATGGATGAGTCTTAACGTGAAAACGGCTTAAGAATAATAATATGAAGAATAAGTCCAAATGTAAACTAATATCAAAACTTTTTATTTAACTTTTGGATGAAATATAAATACAGAGAAATAAAAAGTTTTTCTCTTCTCTTAAAGACTTATAACATATTTATTTGAAGAAAATCTTTATTAATAATGAAAACTCGATTTAATTAATACGAAAAACAATAGAATTTTCAAATATATTTAATGAGAGTTTCTTTTTTATTTGTAGAAATTTATTATAATTTAATCGAAATTCTTAACAGACTTTTAAACAGAATATAAGTATGACTTTTTCGTTAAGAAAATTCGGAATCTATAGAACAATATATAGATTCTATAGATTTATATATTAAAACACTTGTAATCAGACAAAAAAATTATATTAAAAATTGTTGGCTCACAGTCTATCAGCACAGCACAAAGTGCTGTTCAAAAGCGTCAGCCAGGAATGAAGACAGAGTTCTGTAGAGATGTGCTTTGAATCTGAGCTAAAGAAGAACTGAAACGCACAGAACAAAAGCACTGTTTCTCGTGTGTGGATGTCCTCAACGGATAGAACACAAGCAAAAGAGGTCTAACTGTTCGTTGGTTCACATCACCAGTGACTGAGCCGTTGCTCTGAAATACACTTTTCATGCGATTCACTGAATGCCTGAGCTTTCAGTAGTTCAGTCGTTTGGTGGATGCCTTTGCCTGTGCTCTTATTCTGTGCTCAAATACTGTAGCCATGCGCTACTCATACACAGATATTACAGAAAAAAATGAATTTACTCATAATTTTCTCATAGTATTTCTCTATTCTCCCTTTTATGCCTTTCTATCTGATTATAGCAATTTTTTCTTCTCTATTTATTCTGTGCTTATTCTGTGCACACATTTTCACACTTATTGTTTCGATTATTACAACTTTTATCAGGTGTTATCACTTTAGAGTTCAGGATTTCATTTTTGCCATAACTCTATCGTATAATATATTTATTGTCATAAAAATATTTTCCTAACATTTTAGCACATTTTCTGGTTTATGAGCAAGATTATATAAAATGATTTTACTCTAAATACATTTAAATATACATAACAATTTTTTATTAAAATATAAAAATTATTTAAAAAAATTTTAGAACAATAGAGTAAAATTATTTATATAACCTTGCTCATATTAGTTTTACTGTAAATGATTTAAATATAACTGATTAAAAATAATAATAAGATACGGTTAAGGACAAAACTACCCTAGGTCACATGAACCTTAACAGTTTTTGAATGGATCAAAATTTTTTAAAATGTCTTCAGTAAATTGATCTAGAATAATTAGAGTTAAGGAAAATTTATTGAAAATAATTTTATCTCCCAATGAAATTATTTTATGTTTAAGTTAAAATAAACCAATATTTTTTTAATTTATAGCTAAGTTTTATACATATGTTACATAATTGATTAATCATTTTATTTATTTCTGATAGAGGGTGAAATGCTGTTTAAAATTACACCAACATCTTTAAAATCGGATTACAAACAAAAGAGGATTGCTAGTTTGAAAAAAATGGTTGTTCGCGATTTTGAGTTTTGCGATTTTGGATTATTACGAATATTCTGATAGACTATTGCTATAGAAATCTGAAGATGTTGATAACTAATTTATTTTGTGATATTTAAATTAAGAAAGATAAAATAAACAATATTGTTGCTAGACACTTTTTGATTAACCTTAAAACAAAGTTGCAATAAGGGGTCAATATTGACGAATTTTATAGAATTTTTCAAAGTTTTAATTCTAAAAGATAAAAAATAAATTTTTCATGATTTAAATTTCATGTTACTAATTTTTTATAAACTCTAATTATTTCTAATAATTTTAATAAAAAACCATTTTAAAATCTGTTGATCCATTCAAAAAATAACAAGGTTTAAGTAAACTAGGGTTGTTTTTTCCTTAACTGTATATATATAATAAAATTTTAACTTCAAAAAATTATTAACAATTTTTTACAAAAATAAAAGTTTACATAAAAATTTGAATAAATATATATCTATATTATTCATATAATAAAACCACCTTGCTCTTTTTATATGAGTAATATAAGCAAGGTAAGTGTGCTTTAGTTTGGGCACAGAATTAATCTGATTGCTTAATAAGTATTACTCTTTTTATTATTATTTGCAAAAAAACAATTATTATTTTCGATTAATTCTCTGTCATTATGTGTGTACTCTATTCTACTCTTAAATGTAGTATAAAAGCAATTGTTTGTTATAATTACCTCATAAGCAATTGTATGAGAGCCCAGAATATTATGGGCACAGAATGACCAGTAAATTAAACTCGTAATCGAGGTAGTATTTTAGCCATTCTCATATTACTATTAATGTAGAATAATACAATTCTTAATGATAAGACTTGTCGTTGTAGTTGAATTAGCAAGCCTTCTAATAAATTTACCTTTGTGCATTAGTTTAATTAAATAGTTTCTGCCGGATAATAAATTCTGATAGTGCACGATGGTTTTTCCCTCGCTTTTTTGGGCAAGGCACAACAAGAAAAATGTTAAAATATACAGTTAATTATAGGTTTAGGTTAATTTGAATGAGCTATAAATATTTAAAAGTCATAGTTTATATAATATTTTTTGGTGATTTTGATAAAATTGCCAAGCTCATTAATTATATTATTCATTATTTAATTACTTATTTTAATTTTATTCTCTTTTTATTATCGAAGGGAAAATTAAAAACAATTGACCTAAAAATTGGTTATTCAGTAAACAGTATATGAGATGCTATCCGAGAAAAAATTATTAATATTATCAAAAATGGCAAAACATGAGGGTTATTAGGTTAGGGTATTTTTATCCAAGCTCAGGGGGGTTTTAGGGGGTTATTTTCGAATAAATGCCTAAAAAGTATAAAACGTTGTTTTTAAGCTATTTTCTGATGTTTATGAGTACATTTATTCAAATATTTACGTATTTTATCAAAATTAATGCAAAAAACTATGAAATTTTGACATAAAAAAACATTTTAAAAAATTTTTCAACTAATTTTTCATCAAATTTCTCACTTAAAAACTTTTGACTTTGTATTTTTGACGTTGTTATGCGTTTTTATTAGGTTTTGTATAATTTTCATAATCATTACACCCTTTTCTTATTTTTCTATTAATAATTACTGGTTTTCGACAATTTTTCTGAATTTTTGTCCTATTTTTTTCCTTTTTTTTTGGGGGGGGGGGGACCTGACTTTTCCTCACAGTGGAAGTATTTTTTTGAAAAATTTTCGGCTCCAATGGGTATTTTGGAATTCCCCACCCCTATTGGGCAATTCTACTATTATTCTATTAGAATAAAATATTTAAATAAAACTTTGGTTAAACATGTTTTGAAAGGCTTGGAAAAATTTCTTTAAACTGCCTATATACTATAAATTTAATGGGTAAAGGTAATATTATTTTTTATATATTTTTATGAATTATTTAAATTTATTATGCTAAAGTAAAATTTGTTTTTATATATACAGTCAATATAATAACTACCGTAACCTGCTTTCACCTTGATAACTTTTCAATTGATCAACATATTTTCAAGTTATTTTCATTAAAATGATCTCGGATAAGGGTAGTTTCTTGAAATATAATAAAGGTTTTGAACCAAGATAAATATATTTAACTTGGTGTCAAACCAAAAAGTGATATTTTTATGGGAACATTTGTTTATTTTATAAATAATCTGAAATTTAACTAGTTAATTTAACTTCAAAAAACATTTTATAAAAGATGTTTATTTTGATTCATAAAATTTACCAAATATTCAAATCATTTAATTTATATTTTTGAAAAACTTTAAAAATATAGTATTATAAATATTCTGGAAAATTTTGTTTCTTTAATAAATTATTTTATTTGATCATTATAGTAATTGTTTTGTCAAAAAATATGATATCAAGTTCAATTTTAATGTTTATTATTTGAATATATTTTAATTTATTTTAAATATAAAGGTAAATTCTTTCAAATATTTGCACAATTTTAAACCTTTAACCATATTTATAAATATTCCTGATTTTTTACCTAGAATAAATAAATTTTCATTAATTTAGCGATATTTTTATAATTGTAGTCATATTAAACATAAAATGAATTAAAATATAGCCTTTATAAAAAATTATATCAATTTACTTTAATTTAGCAAGAAAATAATGACAAATATTTGACAAGATTTTTAGTAATTTTAATTAGTTGTTTTCAATATTTGTAAATTTTATAATCAAAAATAAGGAAATCTTTTATATAATGTTCTTTCAATTTAAATAAACTAGTTAAATTTTAAATTATTTAAAAATAAACAAAATTTTTCATATAAATATCATTTTTGGTTTTGACACAAAGTTAAATATATTTATCTTGGTCCAAAAATATTCATATTATATTTCAAGAAACTACCCTTATTCGAGATTATTTTATTTTAAACATCTTGAAAATCGGTTAATCCATGGAAAAGTTATAAAGGTGAAAGCAGGTTACGGTAGTTATTATAATGACTGATTATATTATAATGTTTATAAGTGAAACAATAGTCTTATCGTCACAAAGATTTTACGCTAATATTTAGAGCCCCGTTTGGAGAGTGAATTCATTATTATCCAAAAACTGATCGACCTTTTAATGCCAGTTTTCATATGCAGTGCAATAGAAGATGTTTATTAAGATATTCAAGATATCGCCTTAAATGCAATATTATACTTATCGACGATATTTTCAATGAATTAGATTTAGAGCTGAACGACGAATACAAAACAAATATTTGTTTATATGAAAAATATGTGAATTTCAAAAATACCTAAATCTGAAAAAATTAATGAAAAGTGTCTGTCTTTGTGTCCAATTAATTGGAAAAGAATTGACTATTTTTAAAATTTTCTTAAATCAGATGATATTCATTCAAAATATTATAAATTTATTCAATTATTGAAAATAGAATTCATTTGAATACAAACAAATGGTTGTTATAGCAGTCTCTGATGATTTATCTTCATTTGGAGGACTATTGGGTTTGTGGTTCGGAATCAGTGCAAATAATGTCATCAATTGTTTAATATTTAGTTCAAATAATTATTTAATTATTTTCTATGAATTTGTAAATAGAATTAAACAATCGTTTGCTTTTCACTAGTAAGCTGATCTAGGAAATTATTCGAAAGCAATTTGGGTTCATTTTATTTTATTTAAGAATATGATTTCTATATTAAAAATACGATAAGGTATTTCAAATCATTTGTTCGGTCAGTTATCGAAATAAATTATAATTTTTACATATATTTCACATTTTGTAACAAATATATAAACATGGAAAATTTATGATATATGCGAATACAAGAGGAAAATAATAAATGCGACATTTTCATATCTTTATATGAAATATAGAGCATTAGATGATGTAATAACAAAATTTCTAGAATAGTAGGTTCAAATTACAAAAGGAAATAAAACTTATTTTACAATATATTTGTACGTCTATATAATGATGTAAAGATTGTCTGAATTCAGAGTTGGGTTTATCAGTTGGAAACTCTTCACTATTAATCATTTTAGATTCTATGAAGTAAACAAACTTTTTATCTTGTTAATTTTTATTTATATTTTTTAGATAATTTTACTTTTTCTTGTTAAATATTTTTTAAAATTATTGAAATTTAAAGTAGAAGTTTCTCTAATATTAAATTTCTTTCATGGTTATTTTTTAACAATTTTAAAATTAAGACAAAAAATTTTGTTTGACATTAATTTATATCTAGCTACAATCATAGCATTATTGGGATACAATCTATCTCTACACTATAATCATATAAAACTATTATTTATTTCATAAAATATTTATATAAAATTATTAATAAAAGAATGGAAAAAATCTTTTGTAATAATATATAAAGTTTGGTGCAAATCAAACGAGAAAAAGAAAAAGTTTTATTTTTCGCGCAAAAATTTTTTATTTGCAAACGAAAAGCATAACAAAGCCCACCATTCGTTAGATGTTAAAAACACGCGTCTTTTGGTGTGCCACATGTTAATGTTTACATTTTTAAAACGATGGCAAAAAGGAAGAAAGTGCACCAAAAGAAGACCCGATTGGAGACCCGGACAACACTTCGCAATCTTTGGGACAATGGCCACAACGACCCGAAATTCCTGTCCAAGGCCACGAAGATGTCCTTGGCCTCAGTCTACAAAAATATCCAGCGATTTAAGGCCGGGGAAGGGGTCGAAAAGAGGCCAGGTGGAGGACGAACTCCAACTCTAAAACCTAACGACAGACGGAGGTTAACTCAGTTGGCCAACAATCACCCTATGAAGAGCTGTGAAGAACTAGGAACCGAGTTGACCAGAAGAGGAAGCCCGTCGATATCGCGTTGGACAGTTTGGAGAGCCCTTTTAAATTCTGGCCTTCGGAAATGGGTTCCTCAAATTGTCCCTAATATGACATCACTTCATATGCAAAAGCGGGTTGAGTGGTGTCGGGCTAACATCGGTCGAGACTGGAGTCACGTACTATTCACCGACGAAAGTTATTTCCAGCTCCACCGCAACAAAATCAAACTCTGGGGCCGGTCTAGGCCAACAAAACGTGTGCCAAAACATGGACCAGCAATTATGGTTTGGGGTGGCATAAGCCTAAGGGGCACGACGACGCTTGTCCTGGCCAGAGGATCTATAACCGCAGAAAGATACCAGGATTTTTTGGATGAGAATCTGGCCAGCATCGATGTCCTGTATCCCGACGGTTTTATTTTCCAACAGGACAACGCTTCGTCTCACAAAGCCCGCTCCACAATGGACTGGTTCAGGAGGAACGGGTATGAGGTCATTGAATGGCCCGCCTGTTCCCCTGACTTAAACCCCATTGAAAACTTGTGGGCCTTAATGAAAAATGCCCTTGAAAAGGCTATGGAACGCTCCATCGACGACTGGATGGGCAAAATCCAACAGATTTGGGACGAAATAGCTCCCAATTATTTAGAGTCCCTAATCGAAAGTATGGACCGTCGATTAGAGGCCTGTATTGCGGCCAATGGGGCGAAAATTAATTACTAATTTTTAATTAAATTTATTTATCATATATTCAATTTCATTAATTAATATTTAATTTTAATAAATATAATTTAGTTTTAATTATAATTAAGTTTAATCAATTCTCGTTTGATTTGCACCAAACTTTATATACGGAACACTTAATATTTCAATAGAGTTCCACTCATTCGCCTCTTTTATAACTTTGATATCAATAGTTGTGATTCGTTTGCACTTCTCTTTCAGTTTAGTCACGATTTCATGTTTTGCCGATTCTTTTGTTAAAAATAAATAAACACTTAGTAGATCAGTTAGACGGCACAGAATATTTGCCAGAATATATTCTTCGATACAGATTACAGTTCCTTCTATTTTTATTGACTGTAATTTTGGAAAATATTTATCCAAGTTTGTAAATAGGGGTAAAGTGATCTCAAATATATTTTCAAATTTTTTAGAAATACTAATATTTAAATGAGTCAATTCAAAAGCTGATTCAAACGGGTGAAAAGAAAATAATTCAACAAATTCTCCATTATATTGAAAATTAATATCTAGAATTATATCCAGTCTTTTCAATCCTTTAAAACATTTGAGGGATGAAAACATATCATTTAAATTGTTGTTATTATCGATTGTATAACGAAAACAAAGTCTTTTTAATTGTTTGCAATTAAGGATTATATTTGTTAAATCCTTTGCACTCAAATTTATTTTAATCTCCAAATCAATTAAATTCTTGAGTATCGATAGTGAAGAGAAGAGCAGTTCTTCATTCGATGCTTCATTTTCTTTTTTCGATTCATAAATAATTAAATGTTTTAAAGTATTTCTATTGTTTTCAAACAATATTTTGAAGTATTTAAAGTCATACGACTCTGAAATCTCTAATTTCTTCAGTCGTCCAAAATTAATAATAAATAATTCAGGAATAAATTCAAAATATTGTTTCATTGAAAGTTCTTCAATGTTTGAGAGTTTACTCAAAACTATAACAAAAATTAAATTAAAATTTATTAATATAAATATTTTAATAATAATTTAAAACAAATTCTATATTCTCTGAAATCAAACTTGAAATTTAAAATTTTATATACAATAATTACTCGATTTAGGTTTACGCTATTTAGGCGGATTTTGATTTAGATGTGGTTTGTTTATTTTATTATCAATTTAATAAAGTGATTCAATAACTGAAGTCACCTAAATATGAAATTGAATTTATAATTTTAATACTTTTGTCCCTTTAGATAATATCATTTAGAAATATAATTTAATACACTTACATGTATAATAGTTTATATCATTAAATTCATATATAATGAAAGTCTTAATTGTGTTGAGAAATTAATAATTATTTATAAATTCGAAAAAAGTTGAATTTTTGGATACATTTAACAACTTTTCATTTCATTAAATAATTTAATTTCAAAACATCTGCTCGAAAGAATTAAAAAATAGTAAAAAATTTATTTCTGATCGTCAAATCAGTTAATTAAATGAAAAATAGCTGATTTCCCTAAATTATAGCTTACTAATCAAATACCATTAAAATATTTTCTATAACACGATTTAAACAAAATTTGATTTTAGGCAAAAATTTTTTGTGCAACAATCATCAGCCTAAATCGAGTAATTATTGTATTATTCTTTATTTAATTATTTAAAATTATTTCTTAAAAAAATATCTTAAATAAAAGTTTTGTTAAATACAATTACAAAACTTACACTTTTTATCAGAAGTTATCAAAAAATATATCCATTCTCTTAATGAAACCAGACTTAAGCCAAATATTTTACACAAATTTATTAAGGTTATTTCATTACAAATAGGATCATGAAATTTTTTAAAAAAGTAAATTCTATTCAATTTCTTTTTTATTGTGATAAGGGCATTGAGAAACTTATGATTAAATGATAAATCAATGAAAAGATTTAATTGTATTTCACATAAATTGGGAAACTTTTTCAAAAACTTTTCAATGTCTTTAAATGACATTTTTCTCATTTTTGAGTTTATTTCTATGAAATAGTGTCTCTTAAAGACAGTTCTACGGAACTGTTGTGACACACATTCGAGTCTAAGTTTGTCTTCGAGTGACAAATATTGGAGTATTACTTCAGACAAATCGTCACAAATCCTCTCCTCATAAGAACAATTTGTTTTGTTAACAATTGAGCCCATCTCTTCTCTAAAGTCTTCACATTTAGTGAAAAAAATTTTTTGAACAAATAATTTAGAATTAATTTCAATGAATAAAATGAATGTAAAAACAATTTAAGTCTGTACTGAAGTGAAGGCCAATAGATTTTTTGATTTATATTTTCTTTAGACAAACGCATGAAAGCGAAAAATTCAATAATATTAGAATATAATTAAATAATTGAAATAAATAATATATATAAGAGTAAATATTTTTGATATTGTTTCCATTGTAATCATGTTAATTTATTATTCATTTGAAATTTGTTATATTTTGATTTATATTGTTTTATTGGATATGGAAAATTTTATAAAGCACTTTTTTACAAAAATATTTATAAAACTTATTTATTAAAGGACAAACCTATTTTAGAATCATTTTTTATAAACTCAATTAGAATTAAACAAGGTTCTGAAATGTTTATCGATAAAATTCCTAAAATCCTTGATGAAAAATGTGAGAGCAGTATTGAATAAATTAGAAAAAAATTGCTTTTTAGTGCTCACCTCTTATTCATTCCTGAGTAAAGCAATTATGTTAACAATAGCCTTATAGCACACACATACACTTAAACATTTGTTTGGATATTTAAGAAAAAATATACACAAAAATATTTTTATAAATTATTGGCTGATTTATTCTTACGTCATAAATTTTGAATATGAATGTTGTATCCTCTTTTAAAATTTAGCTTTTCAATCATATTTTGTGATGAGGTATGTGCTTAACTCGATCATTTTAAAAGAGAAAACTATCTTAACGAATGTAAGTAGGGATGGCAAAAGACCTAGGTCCAAGGGGGTATAAGGGGGGTAATTTATTCCGAGCTAAGGGGGGGTATTTTGCTCTTAGCTAAGGGATAGGTATCTTGAAAATTACCCTAAATTGCTTAAAAACACATAAAACATCAATTTCAAGGTTTTTCTGCATTATGTGACTTTATTTAGTTATATTTATTGTAAAATTTAGCACGTTCCTATTTATAAACTTAAGCTTTAAGCTTCATACTGAAACTTAGGACTCTGGTTATTATTTATAAAATTTGTAATGATTGATATATCTATTCTTAAAGTTAAGTTCTTAAACAACTGTTTAATAAATTCCCGATTCTTTTTCTATTTCAAATAAGTTTTTAATTTTTCATTTATCAAAATAAAATGTTTTTCTTTAGTTTCTTAAAATTATAAAATTTTAAATCTTTTAATTGTATCATGAAAATAATATTTTTATTATAAACAAGACATAAGATAGTTAAAATAAGTGATAATAACTTTATTAATCAAAATTATCTATAGTTTATAAAATTTTTGCTTATTTGAAATTAATATAACATTTATGGCAATAAAAACAATAAAATTTCAAATTTTAGGAAAAAAAATACTTCAAATACATTGAAACTCGTTTACAAGAGACCATCCAAATGTCTTTTATAAAACTTGTTTTATCTTATTAAAAAGATATCATCCTATTCATAAAATTGGCTTGTTATAAGCTGGAATTCTAATAATCAAGTTTCACTCTATTTGATTTAAAACTCTTTTTAAAGATTTTTAAATTAAAAATTATTAATGTCAAAAACAAAATTATTTCTGTATAATTATTTTTAATAATATTTATTACCCAATCCATTCTCATTGGAACCCATGTATGAAATGAAATAGTATCGTTTAGATTATAAACTTTTGTCTTGTTAGGCAAATAACCAGTGTAAATTTGTTTTTGACAAAAGTAAATGTTTTTAAGGTCAGCATCTACTCTACTAGCTATACCAATAAGTACAGCACGACCTAGGTAGTATTGCCACACTGGGGAACCGGAATCGCCCTTAAAAATCATAAGAAAATGTAATTTTACTTAAAATATGATTTAAAACAATTTAATTCAAAAACAGGACTAAACTAAACACAAGACTATCACTACATTCAATATAATTAAATAAAATTAATAATTACCCCACAGAGTGTAGCCTTGTCTAAACGTTTGCCAAAAATAAACCCTGGCGCTACAAAATAGCTTCCATTTTCCACTTTAGCTAGATCGTCGTATTGTGGTTTGGAAGGCCAAACATATGAATAAGAGGACACTTTCATTGTATTAATCATTAAACGATTGGCATTCGAACCGAAATTTATTGCCATTGGATGCCATCCCGTATGGATCGCATACTGTTCTTCCAATTTTGTGAAATTCCTCTCAGGTGGTAAACATATGGTGTTCAACATTCCTGGTTTAATTTGAACTGGCTTGTTTAACTTTATTAATCCGATGTCAGCTGTTTTATCAGAAAGTACATAACCATGTAAATATTTTGAATGAATAAATTTTGAGTTCTCAGTCCAATATTCCGAATCAGACACGTTATTGGGAAATGTACCAGGATTCAAATGCACATAGATTTTACCAGAAACAATTTTTCCATTACTTTAATGTTTGAATTTGAAAATTATTTTAAATTTTAATAAAATTTTTTTATGACAATTTTTATAAACAAAGTGTACAGTTTTATGATGAAGATTAAATATTTAAAACTGAACAGGCTAAACTGATCATAATTTATGAATCATAAATAATGAATAAAATAATAAATTAATTTGTATTAAACAGGGGTGGCGTATAGAGGGTATCATCGCTTTCATTATAATCTCCAATAAAACTGCATATTATGAGTTTAACGTCTCTATAAAAATTCAATAGAAAATCTCGATATAATGAGTTATAATTAAGGAACAAAAATAGACATTTTTTATAGAAATGTTTCTAAAACTTTAGTAATTAAATTAGTGTAATAACACTTATATTCTAAATGTAATGAAATTAAACTGATTTTATTTCAACTATTATTCCGACCACTAATTCATATAAAGTAATAAATTTATAACAAATTAATATCAGATATAATTACGTTACTAAACAATGAGCCGCAGTCATAACCCATTGATCAGTGATCAAAACACCACCGCATCTGTTAATAACACTTTTATAAGTATTTAAAAGTTTTCTTTTAAATTATTTTACTTATTTGATAAATATACTGTCCATGGTGCTTCTCCAGGAAGAGCATTCCTCGCTTTTCTCAAATACAATGGGAGTTCTTTATGATATTTGAAACATAACTGTGGTTCGGATGAGAAGAGAGAAATACCGCAACTTTTGTCATTAATTGCCTTAAAATTAATGTAATTTCCGATGACTTCACTGCAGTCATGCTCTGAATTACCTGAAATTCAATTGATTTTCAATATAGTTTTAATTCAATTAGTTTTAAATACTGACCAAATATTACAAACAATGCAATTGAATTAAAAATTAAAAACATTTTAATACAATTTTCAATATTTAAAATTATTAACAGAAGTGTAAACGAAATGATAAAAACTTTATTATCAAAAACATTATAATACTGAAATTCAAATCTTAAAAGTATATTATTTCAATTATTAGTGAATTCATTTAAATAATTGACTCAAATCTCATTTTACAAATTTTGTATTTATAAACATTATAAATTGAAAATAGATCTTCTATTTTAAAATATTTAATTAAACATATTTTATATTACAAACATTTAAATTTATTAAGAGAAAATAAATATATTCCAATTAATTTTAATGATTATTAGTTGGTTTTAATGGTATTGGTATTGAATCTTAATTAAAATTACTATAAATAAAGCTTTAAAAATAGAAATATTTAATAAAATATGAATAAATAATTTTGAATTATTAATATAATTAAAGTTACAAAATATTGAATACTTTTATATAAAAAATTAATTTATTTATAAAAATTTAATTTGAAATATAAGTACAATAAGAATAGAATTTCATATATTCAATAAAAATGATTTTTTAGAAATTTTTATGAAAAGTGTGTTTTAAAATTAAGAAAATCCTTTCAAACTATGTTTAACTAATAATTTTGTTTAAATATTTTATTTTTATGAAACTAAAATCATAGTTAATTTTATTGAAAGAGTTTATGTATAACACAATATAACTCATCGAACATTCATTTATATCGAATTGGGTTATGTCTGGCTAATGAAAATACAATTATCTCACAAAGAAAAAGATATTATAATCAGGGATGGTCAGAATAGAAGGGGTATTTCAAAATACCCCCTGGAGCAGCAAAATTGGGAAAATACCCCCCCCCTGGAACATTGAAACCTTTAACATTACGTCTATGGACAAGCACTAGGTTTGTTGAGGTTTTTTTGGTCCAGGGAGGGGTATACCCCCCTCTGAGAGCGGCCGCCTTTGGCCATCCCTGCATTAAACTAATAATAGATTATTCCCGATACTATGGTCAACCGTTTAAAGTCGGGATTTCCCGTTTATGTCTATCACTGGTCATAACACAAATCACTTTAAAGACCACAAAATCTGTGGATAAGGAACTCATACTCGGGAAGAGTCTGTGCTATAACCAGAGCCGATAAATATATGGACTAAAAATGTATAAAATATGTATGGATTTATGAACTAAAAATGTAGTGAAATATGGACTATATATGGACTTTAAAATATATATTTGATATTTGATATATTAGTTTAATCAAAAATAAGTTGAAATATAAAATTAAGTGTTCAATCCGGTCATTGTTCATATACTGGTTTTTATTTATTAAATATTTCCCTAAAATTTGGTACAGAGCTCTCCATATCACAAATCATTAAACGAGAAGACTTTCTTAAGATCTTAAAATTATAGTAAAGTTGACTTAATTTTAAATATATTGGAATAAATTTAACAAATACTACACAATTCATAAAATAATAAAAATAAAATAGATTTTAATTACATAAATTATATGCTATTTTCAAATTTTTAACTAAATATTAATTAAAAACTAAGAAATATGGAGTTTTTATGGATTAATTGGATGTTAAAAATATGGAGAATATGGATCATACAAGGGCATTTATTTTAACTGTTATTATGCAAAACTTTCGATCAATTGTTTTTCCATACGTTTATTTAACTCATAAAATATATGGTATTCCATATATATCTCAGCTTTGATCATAACTTCTTGAAACTCAATCATTAAATCCCTGAAAGAAGAGACCGTATTTCCTTTCTCACAGGTTTCTCACATTATATGTGACAAATGAAAAGCCCTCCCCTTTAAGGTATTTAGTCGTATATAAGGACCATTCCTTTATATTATTGCATAAAGTGTTTAAACTTGTGTTTGACATAAAACAATGTTTAACATCAATCCTAATCAAAGAAAACGTGAACGGGAGCGCCAACGGGAACGCCAACTGGAGCGCCAACAACAAGAAGAGGAGATGGAGAGACAGAGAAGAGAAAGAGAGATAGAGAGAGAAAGAGCAGCCCAACGGAAACAACGGGAACAGAGAGAGAACGAAGAGAGAGAGTATGAACTGAGAGAGAGAAGGGAAAGCGGACAGATTGGACCATGGACAAATTATTTCGGAAACAAAGCGGATCAAACGAAAGAGCGATCAAAGAAAGGGAAGAAAAAATAATTTTTTTTTATAACGCATTTATAACGTTAATTGTCTGAACTATAAACTTGTTCTCTCAATGAATGAATACTTTTAAGACTTAATTAGACTTTTCAGAACTGAAAGAATCATTTTTTTTATTAAACTCTTTATCACTGAATAAAACAATAATTATTAGCGTTTAAAACACAAAAATGTTTGAATAAAAACAAATTAAAAGTATTTTATAATTGTTTTTAAATTACATTTGATTTGATTATTAATTAAATGTTAAAATTGTATTTTTAATCAATTAATGATTCAATTGATTTGATTTTTTGGATTTAATTTTAATTAATTAAAGTTTAACTTAATTTTATTTTCCGTTTTTATTGTATTTTGATTTAACAAAAAGTTATTCAAATGACTAAATGTTTGTATTTTTTTTTTTTTCATTATTCGAAATAAGAGTCAATAATTGTTTCAATTAATGAATAGATTTTTGCATAGAATACACGTTTCATAAAATTATTGAGTTTTAGTCATTTAACTAATTGTGGACCAAATGTGGACCAAACGGACAAAACCCTCGTTTTAACAAACATTTGATCAAATGTGTGATCAAATGTGTGATCAAAATGTGTGATCACTTCTCAGTCCTCGCATTTCTTTTAAACAATAAATGAGTTAAACTTTTTATATTTTGAGTAAAATTTCTTAAGAATCAATTATATGCCCCCCAATGATGATGTGCTGCTGAAGAGGGAACTGGAGCTGTGGGTTGTGCTGTCATGGGTGGGCCACTAGCGCTACCATTCTTGTAGAGATGATATGCAGCTGCGTATGGATCTACTAAATGGTGGTAATGGTGTGCGTGTGGATGATATGTTGGCGCCACTACTTGTGGTTTGAGAATAGGAGGCGTTTCTCTAATAACACTTATGTGACGCAATAGATTCGATGCAGAGTTTGCCACCTCTGAGTTGGCCACCGGCACCGGACACACACTGGGAGGCGAGGGTGACTTCCACGGTCGCACTGGACTAGAATTGAATCGACGTCTTTTGGCACTTTCACTGGTATTCGCGTCGACCGGAGAATCGGGGGAACCATTTGATTGATTGACTGCAGTCGTTGGCTGTGAGTGACTGTTATGAGCCGAATGTGAAGAGTGGTTGTGTTGATCAACACTTGGGGTTTGGGAATGACTCAATTGGCTGCTGGAATGCGTCGATTCCGGTGATGGCGTCGAAGAGAGTGATCTCTTAACTGAACTATTATTTCGTTTATGAGATATTACGGGAGGGGTCGGAGTGTTTGGCAGCGAAACGAAACCCAATTGACTCGAATCCATCACAACGTCGTTATATTCGACGGCACTTTAATTCAATGAATGAGTCGTTAGTCGTTTAGTAATTATTAAATGAAGAAATGAGTCATACCTTAACACATAATTAACGCAAATAATACTCTGTTCGTTCTCTTCGTTATCCCTATTGTTTGAATTACCACTATTTGATGAGTTGGGGGTCGATGTATTGGCCGAAGATTTAGTACTGGAATTAGTGCTCACATTATTTGTAATAAGAGTGGCACAGGTTTGCATCCATGTATAACCTCCAGACTTATTGATAATTCGATAATATGTAGACATGACCTGTCCCTTATGTATCACTTCAATCATATAATATTATTAATCATTTTTTTATGAAATTACATTTCTTACGATCCAAATGGCTTTTCCTCATTTGTATGACGTCCTGTCCGTGAATAAGTGAGTAAAGGCTTCGACCCGTCAACTCATCTGCTGTATAGTTGAGAAGATCAGTAACCCTGCTCATTTAAACAAATTATTAAAGAAAAATAATTTGGCAAAAAAGGGATACTTTGGTTCGCAGTGGGCTATTCTGAAATCGAGTCCAAGTCTTGTGACAAACATATCTGATTCGAGTCTCAATTCATTAATAGAAGGCGGGGGCAGTGCTATAGCAATGGCTACCATTCCTATGATTTTTTGCGAACCATTTGTTTCCCGTCTCTGAGAATGAATTTCTGGTCTCAAGTGTGCGATAATATGAACGACTCGATATCCACTGGACTTAAAGTGTTGACAACCCCTTTTGGTTAGCGTTGATTTCATTCTTATACAGAACTGTCTCTCCATTGTATCGTTTGAACCCGAAGTTGTTATATGTGAGTGTGAATTACTATATGGCGTTCCCGTATCCGATTCATTACTTGCACTCGACCCTACACTTGCAGGTGGAAGGGGTGATGACGATAACTGATGTGATCCAGAATTTAAACCTATTGTGAGAATATAACTCATATTTTACTTTAATTTTGAAATATTTATTTAAAATATTTATTATTTCTATACATTAATTAAATAATATTTTATATATAATAAGATATTTAATGAATTTAAAAGAAATAAATTTAAATTCATATCATTTAAAAAATAAAGAAAAATCAATTTTTATCACAAAAAAGTGAAATTCTTTTGGTTAAACATCACTTATAAATCACACAAATTCTTTTACACTTTTTTTCAATGTTTTCGTTGAACACTTAATTAATAAAATGATTTTAAAAGAATTTTCAACAACAAAAAAACTTCAACCAATTTGTTTATAATTTTGTTGGGAATGTTAATATTTTAGGTAAATATTAAGGTAACATATCTTTATCAAGATTTTTTTTATATCTGAACTATAATTAACTGTGAATTTATGAAACAAAATCTGTAATACTTTTATGATTATTAAAAAAGTGAGTTCTTTTCAAATAATTTTATTAATCGTTTCCTTATATTTTTCTTAAGAGTATTATACTATTAGTATTCCTCACTTTTTTGGAGTCTATTAGTCTATTAATTCTTCCTTTTTTGAGGTCTATTAAAATCTTTTAATTTCAAAAAAGAGATAGAATTGATTGAATGAAATAAGCTAGGTCAAAATTTCTCTTAAAGATTGTCTTGACTTTTGTTGAAAAACGGTTCTAATTCTAATCGATAAAAGTTGGGAACGAATCGGATATAAATCTTATGTAATTTTATCACAAATAAGAAGAGTATAAATTTGCACAAAACATAGTTTCGGTGTATTTTTATTTACACAACTAATTGTGTTTACTTTTCTAAAGTCTGCGCTTAAAATTCAGGGAATGTAACGGCTTATGGAATCGATGGCTCCGCCATTGAATACGGAATGACTTCCACTTTACTTCCCGAAGAAGTCTTACAATCAATATTTGAACCATTTATGTCATTGAAGTCTCAGAACGTGACCATACTTTCCATACTTACCATACTTACCATGTTCTTTTTTTTATAAACACCCTTCTAACGCACTAATACAATGTATTGTATTAACATTAATAAATTATTATAGATCTCCTTGATAATTTAATTAAGTGGACTACCTTTAGTCAAATTATATAATTTTAACCAATTATTATATAATTTGAAAACTTTAAAGAAGTTTAATAATTATTTTTGTGACATCAAATATTAAAAGTAAAATTACCCAATTGTTCAGCCAATTCAGCATGGTCTTGTTGATGAGTATAATCAAAAACACTGGAACCCGTCATTTCAACCTAAAGATAAAATCAGAAAAATAAGATAACGACACAAATGACTGAATCTCATGAAATAAAACATCTATTTTTTTAAAGAATAATATTTAAAAGTACCCAAAATTGGGTCAAAAATTACTTCGAGTTAATGAAAACTATTGAAAACATAAACTTTTGAGAAAATTGTTTTTCTTATAATATTTGTTTAAAGCATACCTTTAATTATAAGATAATTTGAGAACTATTTTTCTCTTTATTTCAAACGATAAGAAAATTACATTAAATTTAGATATTATATGAGATGAAAAACAGAGGAAATGTCAATCAGTCCTATAAACGGGAATTCTTTTTAAATGAGTTTTTTGTATAATTTTTTATCGTTTTATTATTTCTTTGCTTTAATTTTATAGTTTTATGTTTTTCCGAAAATTAATGACAAACGATTGAAATGATAGTAATTATAATTACTTGACTCAATCCAAGATAGATGGACACCGTCTCTGATATGTATAGAAACCTTCCGTCGTGTCCCAAAGCAAAGGCAAAGCCATCCAACGATTGTAGAATATGTGTTCCCTGGTGCAGTTCAAACACATTGCCTTTGAAAACATAATTAACAAAACAAAGGTTAGACTATTCTATAATAGAATTAATGGCTTTCATTCAAAAGTTACTCAAATTCTCGGAATAAATTCATTTATGAATTATTTCCAATAAATCAACGAATAATTATTTCAATTTATTTATTCTCTCACTTCTACTAACAATTTCCTTAATTTAGATAAGATGAGAGAGAAGGGGAGAGAGAGAGAGAGAGAGAGAGAGAGAGAGAGAGAGAGAGAGAGAGAGAGATTCTTAATTCCGTGGAATCAACGAATCAGTTATTCATTTATTCGACTCGTAGTGAATGTCAGCCCCAAAACGATAACAAGAGAAGGAAATTATTGCCAAACGAAAAGTTCACTCAAAAGGAAGAGCGGGTCGACTGAACCCTAACATTAGAGGATATGAAACCGTTGGGGACAATACCGGCTTTAATTAGATGTCGATGTCATCGCTTTGATTAGTAATCACTATTTGAGTAAAAAATTTGTCGAATAGTTTTGATGGAAATTTTTCTAAATTTACATTAATATTAAACATATAAACACTTGAAACAAGTTTTTTTTTAAAAAAAAAGTTGCGTGCTCATTTAAATACATTTATTAGAATTGATAACTGGGAGGTATTTTTCATTATAATAATTAGTTGAGAGTTTGATATATGGTAGGCATCGATTTAGATATATTTGTGTCACTTTATTCCCTAAACTATTAATTTTAAGCGAAAAAAATTTAAGTCAATTGTATTGTTAGTAATATTTGTGGACACAATTGCAATGTTTTCATCGCTAGTAATAAACGGCAACAATATATCACTTGTGAGTCAATTTCTGTGGTATTCAGTCCTTTAATGTATATACAAAATATTTGCCTCTCATTTCAGTGGTATTGACTGATGTCTACCCTCTCAAACAATATTACAGTCGGCCGTCAGTGGCGGTGAGGCGTTAATAACTCGATTATTTGTGGAAATGTCAACATCACTGGTCCCTATCAATCATAATCAAGTTAGTAAATCCTTTTTAGGCGCTGCCATTCATAGTGTCGGTAAACCTAAATACAAGTTATAGAGAAGTATATCATCTTTTTCTCACTCATTCTTCGACTCTATATATAAATCATTGGATTCAGTGCCAGACTATCAGCTATGGCTCATTCGCCTCTCCATTACGACCCAACTAATAAAAGTTACAACACTTTGTTCTACGGACTCACTCCTATTCACTCCTATTCTCATCTCATGGATTGGGAGTCACCACAACTATGACTAAACACTTGTAGACAATCACTTCAAATGAATCTATTAGTGATTCAACAAATATTTCACTTTTAATCTTAATTATAATTAAAGTGAACTAATTTTTGTTATAAATTAAGAAAGAGATAAAATATAAAGATATCTGTATTAGTAATAAAAGACCTTGCTTATTGCTGGCTTACATATTCCATATTTTGGCATAAATAGCAATATTGTATTCATTGATTTAATGTAAGCGATAGTACGCGAAGACAGACCATCGAGTGGTGTATGACATGAAAATAAATTGTCGCTCTTATCGATGCCAATGGCGTAGAAGGAAATCCAAATGAGTTTTTTCTAACTTTCAATAGTTTTCAACTGTTTTTCAGATATTTTTTGTTTGGCGACTGTTTTTACGCCTTACGAACAATTATATTAACGAACAGAAACTCAAGATTTCTATTCAGATATTTTCAGAAACTTTTCTCTATTTTCTGCGAAACTAATTCTTCATAAAAGTTAGTGCAAACTTAATATTGAAAGTATGAATATTTTGTTATACGCCCTGAACTCAAAGCCCAGAGCTTAGGTTTAGGTAATTATTCATAGTTTTGAAAATAAAATGAAATGAAGAGCATTAAAGTCTTAAATTTTTTCATTAAAATATATCCGAATTCATATGAATTGATATTAAATTTTGATTAAATATGTGATGGAATTTGAAATTAATTTTTAAAACTTATCAATAAAAAAGTGAAAGATATAATTCTAAAGCATTAGATACTAATGTACTAGTTACTATTACTAGTATATTAAATTTCTTAAATTTAATAAAAATGAAAACTTAAAAAATAAAAGTAAAAAAAGAGTGAAATATATTATAATTTTTCGATTAAAAATTTTATTTTATAGTAAAAATAGAGTTAACCCATAAAATGAACTTACTCGATTTATTAATTTTGAGGGCAGAGTTAGTACTATTGGCTAAATTCCAAGAGGGGTCACCATTGGATGAAAAATCACGTAATTTAAGGTAACTGATTGTCAGACGTATAATCGATGCTTTGTCTGAAATAAAGGTATAATTAAAGACTATTTTTTGCAAAAAAAAAATTATTTAGTTTTAGAATATAATAGATTATAATATAATTGAACAGAAGATAAGAAACTCAGTTTTTTACAGTACTTTAATTAAAGTTTTTCCAAATTATAGGTAAATTCCATATATGTTGGAAACTATTTAGAATTAAAGCAAATATTTATTGGAATTATATTCAAATTAAGTTCTTATTATTTGTGGATTAATTAAAATGAATTTTATAAAATTATCTGAATTTTATTGTTGTTATAAATTTTTGAAATATTTCCAACTTTTCTTATGAGAATTTTGAGCTTTTATTCAATTATTTGTTAATAAGAATTTTGATAATAAATTAGTGTTATTTCAAATGATGTACAAAACGGCGCTTCATATTTACCTAATAATGCATTACCTAATTGTGATGTAATGGCTGCCGGTAATGGAAGCATTTTAGCTAGTTCATAAAACTCATGGTTTTCCTTTCCTCTTCTGGACCTAGCAGCATCTCTACTTTTTTCCTTGCGCATTTCCAGGATTCTAAAACAATAAACATTTATAATAAAAGTATTCAAAATTCAAATAAGTTTTCAAATCTTGAGTTTAGTTTTTGTTTTAATAAAAATAATGTTTTAGAATAATATCATATTTTAGATTTGAGTGATTAAAATGTGAATAATTGTCTTATTTTTCAATTTTAATGATTCAATTCATTAGTATATTAAACAATTAATGAGAAAACAACCATTTTTTGAATCATTTGAGAGATAAACTCTAAAATAGTAATTTGAGGCAAAACGAACGCTCTTTGAATACCCATTAATAGAAAATATATTTATATAATTAACTTAAAAACTGAACCAAAATTATGAGCGAAATATAGTGAAAGCGCTAAAATAACGGAATTTCTAGTAATATATATACATATTATAGTAATGTATGAAAGGTATACACAGAACTCAATAATGATATGGAATAATAAACATTAGAGCGAATGAGTGAAGAGTTTGCCTCCAATTAATAATTCCGATCACAAGTTCTTAAGCGATGAAAATTGGAAATCCGTTGCGTCGGTTGAAAGCTTTGGTGTAGACCTGACTCTATTCACTCCAATCATTGACTATACTTTTGGTTCGATTCTATTCTGTTGTTATTATTGTTATTATTATAAACTACGACTACTTTTCTGTACTTTTCTGTTGATTGTATGGCAAGAATAAGAGAAATGAAAACCTGCACAAGAAATTTGGCATTCTTTGCATGTCATTCAGACCAGCACCAGATCGAGTAGGCCATCAACATCAACATCAACAGAACAGAATAGAAGAGAGCAGAGCAGTGGTAGTGCTCGCATCCATCCATCCCATAGTACTAAAACTTGTGTGTTGTGTATGCATTTGACTCGTGACTCGAATCTCTGAATACTACTGTCGAATGGCTTTGAGAATGGCTTCTGAATACACAAACAATGAGTGGCTCTAATGTTTTGCAAGCATTGGTCTGATGGCTGCAACACAGATAGCACTGAATGGTCTTCTTGTGCTAATAAACTGAATTCCAACATAACAAAACTAAAGTCAATTGGCATTTAAATTGTACCCAAAGCTCCTATACTTCAACTTATGGCCCAAACGCTTATCACAAACGATTCCATAGATTAATGGCACAAACAATTTATAACTAAAACCATTAAACCATTCGCTCACTTCTCAATTAAGAGAATATCGGCGCTTAAAAGAGATTATAATTAAATTAATTCCAAACACTTATTATATAATCAATTAAGAAATTCTCAATTTTCAATCAAAACCCAATTCAATGTTTTAATGCATTGATTGGATTTATTTGAGTTAACTCGTGTTACATATTTTCTTAATTTTGATTCATTTGATGATAAAACAGAAATAAGTTTTAAACTTAACTCAAAAGTTATATACATTTATGAGACAACTAATGAATAATCGATTATATTTTAAATTCTAATTAATGTTAATTTCATTGCATTTATTAAACACCGAATCACTAATACTTTCTTAAGAAACTTATATTAAAAGATATTCAGAGAATTCATTACTAATTAATAAGTAATTAAATCATAAGTAATTACATCAATCACTCAATTTTTAAAAGGCTTTCAATCAAATTGTCTTAAGAATTCTTAAGCTATGATTTCATTCTTTCCTTTATATTATTGTTTAATATATATAAAAACAATTTAATAATAAGTAATAATAGTAATTATTTTCTGATAATTGAATAATAATCTGTTTATTAAGTGTTTAATAAAAATAATATCTTAAAATTTAACCCTTAAATAATAGGTGTAATAGATTTAGGAAATTACTTGAAATTAATATTAAATATATTAATAAGTATTAAATATAATAATACGTTCGACACAATAACCAAAAAACACAATCCAGGAATTGAGGAATAAAAAGCAAATTAAAATCAATTTTAAATATAATCTTATAAAATGAAATGCCGTTAAAAAACTTTAATCATTTGTTTAATTTTTAAACGAAAATATTCTAAAATAATTCATTTTAAATGAAAATTAGAATAAAAATAACATAAAATTATGTTTTTATGCGAAGATATACTATTTTGACGAAAAGGTTTTGATATTCAATCAAATCGATGTTAAACGGATGTTCAATATTGAGAACTACAACGACAGGTCATTCTGAGTCAAATATTTTAACATTTCTGTTATATAGAGGCTATATATGAGTCAATTCTTTAGTGAATAACGGCAATTGAAGCCATTTATCTCAAATAATAATAAAAGAAAAGTTAGACTTATTTTAATTATAAATTTAGTATTTAATGGATTCAAATTTATTGCAAAAATTGCAAAAAATTGTGATTTGAAATCCTTCTTAATGTGAAGTTTTTAGTGAATTGTTAGTTCACTAAAATGAAATCACTCTTCACTTAATTTTGAGTGAAAGCCAATACAAAAACACAATTTCATTGCAATTAACTCAAACCATGTATTGAATTGTAAATCAGATTCTGTTTGTATTCGATTGAGAGAAAAATTTGTGAGGGATAGGGATATAAAAGGATATAAAGAAAGAGAGGAAAAGAGAGTATTTTGGGAGTGTTTTCCTAACAGACAGATAGTCTGAAACACTTGAAAAGTAGAGGCGATGGAGTGGACTGACCGGTAAATACTTTTCAATTCATGGTATGGATCATATGGGAGGTGATAATGAGGGAAAGATGCAAAACAACTACAATTTCGAGAGACATAGATTGCTAGCAATGGCCGGAGTGCCTATTATTGCCAATTGTGTGTATCAGTAGAGAAAATATTTAGACGTCTGGGGATCAGGAGCTGATCGCACAGTAATATTTAGTGATTCAAAGTTTCGGACTCAATACTAACGCAATGATCGACTTTTATGACTGGCATTACTGGACAGTCAGTATCAGCACTTGTTAGGCCATTTTGATGAGTAGCGCACACGACAAACAGTTCTTCGCACTCACTTAAGTTAATCCATTGAATGTAAATAAAGTGTTTGAATGGACTTAAGAGGGAATCGAAGCTCTAATCTAAGGGCAGACAATACCAGAAAAGTTATAAAACGGTAATAAAAGGTCACTCAAATCCTAAACAATAGTCTAAACACTGCATAATATTAATGGCATGACATGACTCACACCGTAATCATTGCTTTGAATTGTGTAACAAAAATAATTCTGTTCTGCAAAAAGTGATTATTCGCTTCATTAAAGGTTTTGAGACGAGTATATCATTCCTACAATTTTTAATTATTTTCTAAAAAATTGCTTTTATTTAGGAATTAATTACTAAAAAGACTTACATTTAATATATTTAATACTATTTATAAGAATTGGAATCGATGTTCGACCCGACCTTTAATGCCTAAAAGCAATGATAGAAATGAAAGCAAAATAGGATTAAATATATTACTCAATAGAGTTAATGTTGAGTAAGTCAGGGGTAAGTCGTCGGGTCGTTCGCTCATTAAACACAATAGCAATACATTGCAATCGTCTCAAAGTTGGACGACATTCAAATCAATTAAGTTATTAAGAGTTTGTGCCCAAAACAGTCACATATGGATTCCTTTTTTACAGTTCATTATGTTTTAGTCTGTAATTTAGAGTATTGTTTGAATAATTAAGAAAATAATAGTAAATGTGTTTCGTATTTTGAAATTCAATTCTTGCAAAAATTACTTCGAATTATATGTGATTTTCAATAATAATTTCGATGAATAAAATTATTTAAATAAAATAATGTCTGAAAACAATTGTTTTTGAAATTAACTGAAGAGAACTGAAATTTTAGTTCATTTTTTAGACAAATCTCTGGAGAGATGTGGCCTTAAATTATATGCGGTCTATTGGAAGCCTATAATGTGAGCACAGCATATAAAAGCATATTTCGTATGTATTTTATTTTTGGTCGAAAGTGAGGGTAATATAAGTTAAGCCAATTTTCAATCATAACATCTAAGAGTTTAATGTAAAAGTGCCTCAAAAAAGAAGAATAAATGAATGGCTCGCGTCTGAAGACCAAAACCTATTTAGCCGTTCCTAACACAGAGACATATATAGATACAGAATAGCTCTGATGTGTTGATTTTCATCCCCTGTTTATTATATCGGAAGGTCTATGATTTAAACCCAGACTTCTGTATAATATTTTGCACTTCTATTTATGTTGAACAGAGAGCTGTGCTGTTCTGTGCTGTACTGTGCTGTCCATTTCTTTAAGGTTTTTATTAAATAATAAGAGTTGGGAGCCTCTACTCTCCAATAGACAGTATCCGAGGAGAGGCTGCAAAAAAGGAAAGTCCACTGAGAATATTTTGTATTTGGCTTCAGAGCCATCACTGCAGTGGAGAACACATCACCGCATATAAGCCATCAACGATCAGGGCATCAATTTGCTCAATATATGTATGCAGAGAACAGGCTATCGGCTCTGATATGCTGTGCTGCTAAAAGGCAGGAAAGAAATGGACATTCAGTCTGTTTTTTGTTCAAATCAGTTCTCTTAGGAATTAACGCCTCTCAAAGTTTATACAGAATTTTCTTTTGCTTTTCAACCAAAACTCATTCCAAATAAGAGTCATATTTTGCGTAACTGACTGTCAAAACATATGCCCTCTCTTTGTGTTTAGCATTTAATGACAATCTCTTCATTAACAAACAATAATTATATACTTTTAAATTTTCGTTAAGATTTTCGGTGAAAACTCAGTTCATGAGTGACTCTTTAGATGTATTGTCAATTTGAGTATGACTTTGACTTTGACTCTTAGTCTCACTTTTTATTTATGCAAAACTCCTTTTTTGCCTCAAACTCGTGGATAAAATACAACTGTTTTACTCTGGCGTTGAATAATAATGAGTTGTATAGCATTAGAGCTGTGAGTGCGTGCCTTTTGCTACTGCATGTGTTGGTGTGTGAGGTCTCACTCACTGACTGACTGACGACTCGGATAGAGCTTGAGGTCATCCAAAACACATATCACCCAAATGTGTAAAAATGCATCAAAAAAACACTAAACTTATTGTAAAATTACCACTATTTCTATCATATCTGATAAGTGGTCGGCAATACATCATCTACAGAATAAGTGATCCCTTTCTCAAAGGGTTTTCTTTTTTATCTTTAGTGTCTCCTTTTATCAGACTTTTCCACTTAAATGACAATAAATTATTTAATTTAGAGCAGAGTTTAATCAAATGGTTTTCAGTGTTTTTTTCCAAAAGTGACAAAAGATTAGAAATATTTTTTTGAATTCCAAAAACGAAAGAATAAATTTTATGGTTTTTGAGAATTGAAAAAATTTGTTTCGTATGAAAAAGCAGTAAAAACACTAAGTATTCAATATTTGTAAGAGAAATCTGGTCTGATTTGAGGTCAATGTAGTGAATGATAGAAATGGTATGTCTCACATAAATATAAAAATATTGGTTTTGCATTATTTAATATATACCCAAACAGACACTCAGAGGCAATACTTGGGGTAATACTAATACAATAAAATGCTGAACAAAATTAGACGAACAAAAAGAAACATAAAAAATATTTATCAATAAATTAGTGATTTGTTACTCATTTTGGCGTTGAATTAGTAATGGAGGGCCAGAATAGGCCACTTTGCAAATCGTTATATAATTTGTGATCCTTTATGTTATGATTTTCATACCCATAAAACAGACTTAACACAAAACAATTTCCATAAAATACTATTTATAAAAAGAAAATTAATAAAAGTTATTGAATAAAAAGTCTTAATTAATGAATAATTTTTAACTCAAATTTATTTTATAAGAAATACTTTGAATTTGAATTTCAATCGATATTATCATTCATTGGATAAATATTTTTCAAAAATTCTATTTATTATAATAATATCGAATAAAATATTTTTGTGAATATCATTGAGAATACAATCAAAAATAGTTTAAGAGAAATATTTGTCGTATAAAACATTTTTTGTGAAGAAAAGTCAAATGTTATCAATATGTTAATGCGGTTTTCCCTACCACTCACACCACTCTTACCACTCTTATTATCAAAAACATATCAATAGAAATGCCACAAAAAGAACATCTTTTACACGAAGTCCAACATTTGAGGACAATAACAAACAAAATACTCTGTTTTGAACCAATTCTATCAAATTCTATAATAATAATAACAAAACATTTGAAAGCTTTTCGTAGTCTAATATCAAAGAGAGGGATCAATCGTCGCAAACATAACACAAAAAACAGATATGATATGAAATGTGAAGTCTTTTGGTCCCTAAAAGCCATAAAATTATCATATTTTCATAGTTTTTATTTGGTTGTACTTCTGGTTTCTTCGCTGGCATTTTAAAAGAATGTGTTGTTATTCACCGCTGTTTTCCATCACAATAAGAAACTCATATATTTCACATATTGTGCGACTTATCCTATGCTTTTGGGGGCCGTTATTCTGATGTAAAGGCCGGCGGTCGTCCATTTCAATGTAAATTTAAACCCATTTAAAAAAAATATTTTTTATTCTGATAGTCATCTCTCCAAAAGAGAACCTCTTCTATGACTCTTTTCGTGTTTTACTTCCATTAAAATTCAATATTATATAATAGAAAATTGCATTAGAATTGGCGTTTGGCGCACGTCTTCACTCATATATTAGTCTAAAGCGCTATTCTTTTAATAATAATTAAAGACAACATTTTTCGGGAGACTTTTCTCAGAGGAGAACCTCTATTCTCAATAAAGAAATATTTTTTTTCATCGATTGTTAGATAAGTATTTATTTTTGTTAAATTTGTGTCATAACTTTCAACATTAGATTATATTTGAAGAGTTGATTACATATTAAGCAAAGTTAACATTTTGTGGCGAGAATTTGATTGACAGTTAACTATAGCTAAGGAGGAGTTGAAAGACATTATAGCTATTGATGTATCGATGTCTTAACCACTGGTTATCATCTGTTTTGTTGTTAGAGAACAAACACTTCAAACACTTGTTGAGTGTCTTTTCTTTGAATTTTCCGAAAAAATATATAATAAATAATCAATTCTTTTAAAAAAGATTTCGAAAGAAATGAATAATTTATTTGTGATATTATCTCTAATTAAGGCAAAGGAATAGTATTTTATTTATCTAAATAAAGAGCATTTGCGGAGTCAACTGTGAGAACGGAATGAAGTCCTCGATTTCGAAACTCAGTTAATGTTATCTATTATATAGTCTTCCGTTTGCCTTAAGTCAAAACATCGCAGATTTGGCGCCTATTTATAAATGCTTTCACTTAAGAATTGCTGTCATAAGAGTTATTCAAACAAAAACAGTTTTTCTAAGAATTTAAATAGTAATGAGCTAATGATCCCAATTGTTGAAAGGGTAGAATGTTTTGGGGGCACTTCTATACTTCCAATACATTAAAATAAAATTTATTACTTTCTTTCGAAAAAAATTTTCCTTTTTATCTAAAGTCGAGATTAAAATCTTTTTCTTTTAAAGATATAGAGAGAGAAAAGTCATCAAAAATAAAGAAAATTATTTCTGTTTCTGTCCGACAAATTAAATAAATCTTTTATATCGTTAAAAGATTTTATGCAAATTATTTTCGTTTAAAATTAAAACAAAATTTAAGAAATTCTATATTTTTCTTATTTTCAAATTATTATAAATGTATTATAAACACATTTTTCAAAAACACTATAATAATTAGTTGTCCATCAAATTAGTCTCAAATACATAAAAGAGTGTTTTAGAGGGAAAGAGAGTGAGAGTATGAGAGTATGAGAGGCAAAGAGAGAAAGAAAGATGAGTTAAAAAGTTAAAAATTGATGTTTTAAAAGCTTATATCACTTTTTCAAAACAAAATTCTAGAACTCTATTCAGATTTTTTTCAACTAAAGAAAAATTAAATTCATTTATAAAACGTTTGATTTTCTGGTTTTCAGCGAAGGTCAACAACGAAAAGAAAAGAGATTCAGTCGAATACACATTGAGATAGAGAACCAAAACATTTATCGCCTCCAGTAAAATATACACGGATTGGATGCGATGCCAAACCAAAAATCGCAGGATTTTTATCTTAAGTGTAATATAAAAGAGAAATTGAGGGGAACTTAAAAAAATAGAGATCACAAAGAGATTACAACATTTTAATAAAAATGACGGCATAAATATCTCTAACTTTTTTCAAATTGAAATCATTAGAAATCATAGAAAATGTCCAAAATTTCATCAAAAAATTTCCAAATATTTCTAATAATATGAAAATATGGTATTATTTGGTTCACAAAATATGTTCGACAAAACTTATTAACTATTAGACAATTCTATGCTCTCATAATCTCACATTTCCACTCCTTGTCTGCGATGCCTTTCCTTTCAAATTCCCTCTCTCTCTCTCTCTTTCTCTCTCTCTCTCTCTCTCTCTCTCTCTCTCTCTCTCTCTCTCCCTCTCCCTCTCTCACTCTCTCTGGTTTAGAGTATTCCCAATATAAATATTGTATATAAATTTGATATCGATATAAGTCAGTGAAAGGCCTCCAAATTAAGTTAAGAGAGAGTAAAGTGAAAATAATATACTTTTGCTCACTTTCTCTACACTCCGTTCATAGTTTTCACAACACTTTTATCTTTCTATTCATCAAATTTATTGATGAAATCGAAACTCAGAGTTAATATAATATGCACTGAAAGTGAAAAAATTTGTGGAAATAATAATAAAATTATTGTCAGAACCTTTTGTACCCAACAATTCAGTGGCAATAAATGAAAAGACAGTTCAGGAAAGTGTATAATAAATGCAAATTCAATCGAAATGAATTCAAATTGAATTTTGGTTTTTGTTCGCTCAGGAGTTATGAAAAGCGTTAAGTGATTTAGTGTTGAAATTGCGGTTCAATTTCTAAAAACTATATTATTCTAAACTTTAATAATAATTCCCATATTTTTCGAGTTTTGTTTGTTCTCACAATAAAACACTTCTCAAAGGATATGAAAAATTTGATCAAAAATCATGAAATTGAGTCAAACTTTGGACAGAATTTAGCGATTAATCCCAAGAGTCTAACTTTTTGGACAGAAATATTGATAAAATAATAATATATAAAATGTATATAACTATTGGGATGAACTTGAATAGCGATACGAGGCTTACATATGAGGGAACTTAATGTCGGGCTCATCATAAAAACTACAATAAAAAGTGGTAATTCATAAAAGGCTGTGTAGTGTCTCCGAAAAGTGACGGCAACGCCAGAATCGCTAAATAATCCTCTAATGGACTCCAAATCTTTTTATATAACTCTATATATAAATATAGACATTCAAAGAGAATAATAATCTGAATCGTATCCAATCATCAGAGATATAGACTCAGGAAATAAGAAATAAGTTAAATAAATCCAAAACTTTACTCTAAAAACATCAGATTTACAGCAATTTATTGTTTTATACGACAGTCTCTAAAATCAGAATATTTTAAAAGTATTACTCACAGAATATATACATTTATCATAAAATATATCTTCGAATAAATATATAAAAATTGTGATAACATTTGCTATTAAATCAAAAATTCTTTAATTGTATAAAAGAAATGTTTTTCATTTAAAGTGAATTTTATTGAAATAGTGTTGTAAAGAGGACTCAAACTATTTAATAAGTTTTGGTGATTGAAATAATCTGTGGAATACTAAAAGACAAGAAGTTTTTTGAGATCATAGGCTATGCGTATAATGGATTGAACACAATGTGAATTCTCAATGAGAGTCACATATTAGGACTGAGTGCCGAAACTAAAGTGTGAAACGTGTGCTTAAATACTAGTATAACTCTCACACGTTTATGGATGTCTGGTCTGTGCACAGTGTCTACCAATTGCTTAATTGTCACCCGAACCGACTAAACGCCAGCTGAGTCACGAACACTGCACTACAAGACATGTAACGATTAAAAATAAGTCATCGGTAGTCAAACACAGTCGATACCAGAGGCTGAGCTCTGATACTAAATATTTAATAATAGCGCACATAAAACATATGTTATATAAGGGAATACCAGACAATTGTTTGAAGAAAACAAATGGAAATCAAAGAACCAAATAATGATTTTTGGCTCAAATAGATTAGAAGAAGAAGAAAGTCCGACAAAAGTGCGCCAAAACTACATTTTATTCATACAATGAGATAATGTTTCGTTTCATTACTTGGAATTTAACTTTTATTTTATTCTTTTAGTTTTGTTTGTTTTACTTCAAAGATATAAAAACCAATTTATTATTTCTTACGAATAATTAATAATAAAATTAATAATAAAAATAAATTTTAATCAAAAGAAACGCTAAGTTTTGTTTTGCGAAAACATTGTTAGTATTAAAAACAAACTGACCTGGATTGTACTGCAGCCGCCTGAGCCGCCGATTCAACACTTTGGTGGTGATGGTGATGATCCTTTACAACTGTACCACTGACTCTATTTTGACAAAACACAAGTAAATACAATAAATTGAGTGAATTTAGTGCTAATATTTTATATAAATAATAATATAAAAAATATATAAAATTAATTGAAAAATGAAATTCTAATGAAAAGTATTTCGTATTTTTGTTTTGTTATTTAGCACTGAATTCTTGTTATGTTATGGCTTTCGAGAGAAGAGAGTCAGTTCTCACAGAGAAAACTGAGATATCAGGGTCTCTTTCGCAGACCTGTGCTTTGCGTCAGAGATATTAAAGCTACAGAACCAGTATATGGCTATTCAGACACAGCAGGGAATTGCTTAACATTAAAGAGACCAACCGTGAGTTTAGGGAGAAGAATAGGAACAGTCTTACCATTACCTTACATGTGCTCTTTATGTAAGATATTCTTTACACATCTTTTCTAATGTAGTCATTCTGGTTTATTAAGGGATCAGAATGAGGGGTAACTCAAGTCTCGTGGCTTTCTATACATTAACACAGAATGAGAGAGAGAGAGAGGGAGAGAATCCATAGTCTTTCGAAATGGCAAAACTCGCTTAAGTGAGTGTAAGGATATTTAACGCATAATTTTGAAAATTTATAGTCTTTTTTTAAAACTTGAAATCAAATAATAATACGAATAGTTTTGAAATTTGAATAAATTTTGAATTCATTTAATTTTATATTAATTTGAATCAAAGGCTAGAAATACCTGTAATACGGATGGTATGGATTATAATGATTGGGATCCATGACTGCCGCCGCTGTTGGATCGCCAACAACTCCGGATGCGGCGGCTGATCCCTGACAATATATACAAGGGCATAAAGGCGACAAGTGATGGGCACCGATGTGAGGGTGCGTATGATGCTGAGGATGAAGTGCCTGATGGCTGCTCGTGTGATGTGCAGACAAATGAGCCGATCCTCCACTGTTAGCCAGTTTTAATACAGCGATCAAATGATCAATACGTGGATTTCGTAGAAAAAACCTAATAAGAGGTCATTTAGTGTTTAAAAATAAAAAACATTAAATATAATTGAATTAATCGAAAGGAATTAATTAATAGTAAAAAGACATGAAATTTACTAAAAAAATAGTTTATTAGCGAAACAAATAAAAAATTTTAAAATCACGAAATTTCTAAGAAATTTACTAAAAGTTAATTTGCTTTATATTCTGTACTAAAAAAATAAAGTATAGCTCATATTTTATAAGAGTTTTTAATAATGACTTTAGCAAAGCTTTAAAGAAATTTTGGTCAAATTCTTATGAATTCAATTATAATTATTTTATTAACATTTTTTTAATAAAAACTTTTTGATATAAAAATTAGCAAAAAATTATTCGATTGAATTTATGGATGAATTTTTGTTGATTAGAAATTTAGAAATAAAAGCTCTTTCTTTATAATTCCTCTATTTTTGAATTTATTAAACATTAAATATTTAATTTATAAATGACCTTGCAAACTTTTATTTATTTGTTATAGAAAAACATGAATTCTTTATAGAAGAGAAAATTATCGATAAATTTTTGTAAAAAGTTAAGTCAAAATTTAGTAATTTTTATGATTTGAGAAAAATATAAGTTTTGAAATAATAATTAAATGGAATTCATTTTCATATCCGGAATAAAATATTTTTGCAAATTATTTGTTCAGATATTTAAAAGCAATAAAATATAGTAAGTAATATGAAGCAAGCTCATTTTATTTATCATTTCCTTAAGTTTTATCGTTTATAAAATTAAGTTTTGGTGTTTTCAACTTATTTTGTTGAAAGTTTGTGGAAAGCGATGCCTTCCTTTGAAATGAAACAAATGAAAAGTTGTGGTGAATAGAATGAGAGGCAACTGATAGGTAAAAATGATGAACTGGTGTTGTGGTCCACAGCACTACACAGAAGAGAGGGGCGGAAGAGCTCTCAGATAATAAGCGATACTATAATTACTTTTACAGAAGCGCTTCAAATGATTATTATCAACGGAAATACTAAATTATGATTGACTGACGGACTGGCACTCACTCCTATGCCTTACTCTAAACTACAACTAAAGTATATATTTTTATTATTATTATTAAACTGAATAACAATAGAATAGAATATCAACCAATAGATAGACTTATAATAAACCTATAGATAATGAAAATGTAGACAACTAACAACTAGCAACTAATACTACCTGTTTTTCTATTAAAAAATCGCGAATAAAAACGAAACGAATAAATAGAATAAATAATATTCGCTTCGTATGAATCACTGCTAATATTGTTTCAAGGAATTCGTGTTATTAGACTTATGTATTTTTAACATTTTATTTGCAACTAGCAAGTTCCACTTCACATCACATATAAATTACATGAGTTTTCGCTCACGAAAAGGTAGTTTTTTATTGAAACAAATTTAGCTTTTCTTGAATTTATTATTTGTGTTTTCTTTAAAAGAATTATATATATGTATATAAGACTCAATTTATTGATAATTAGATGTACTCCAAAACATGAAAAATAGTAATAATGAGTCTATTAATGTTTGTAATCATTTTTGTTAACTTTATATGAGTTTTTTTGTTGAATTATAGGACTATTTTTTATAATAAATAAATATTTGAAGAATTTTATAGTAAATAACAAATATATTATTTTATGTAATTAAAAATCATTTATTCTCTTAATTCTCTAAAATTCATTCTTCAAATATTGAAAACAAATTTATATTTTTATATTCTTCAAACTAAATAATTGTTCAAGGCATATACTTATTTAAATTAATCACCAAACAACATTTTTTATTAATTAATGGATGCAAAATTCTTTACAATTACTTTAATTTTGAAACTGAAGTGTAAAATATAAAATATTAGAGAGAGAGAGAGAGAGAGAGAGAGAGAGAGAGAGAGAGAGAAAGAGAGTCATTAGTGATTGTCTGAATAAATTGAGCCGAGAGTTTATCATTTTAAAACAATAATTATTATCTTTTATACAATTTTCTTAATAATATACAACAAATGAAAATTTTGTTTGAGAGCAAGAAAAAAACTTTAAGAGGTGACCAAGCTCATCGCTAAAAAGAGTTTCTAAGTGTGAATTACAGGTAAACTTGCATTTAATTGTTTTAATTAACTTTTTTTGAATTCATTTACATTTTGAAACAATTTTCAGACAATTGTTTGAAAGAGTCAAAAGTTGTATCAAAAAATAATATTAACATCTCTTTTATGAAATTATATTCTATCGATAATTTTTTAACCTTTTAAATGTTCAGATAATTTTCCTTGGTTATCATACCAATCACTTGATAACTTCTCATTTGTTTGAAAAAATTGCTTCAATGTATAACTTCATAGTTTTTATTTTTTTTCTCAAAGACTATTATAAAAGAAAGACTTACATAAGAGTCAAATATTTGAGTCTAAAGAAAGTATAATTTCATGTTTGACTGAAACATAAGCAGTGATTTAGGCATAAAAGGAAATAAAATTAATGAAACTTTTATGTAAATTCATTGCAATTGACTCTAAGTATATCTTAAATACCTGAACATTCAGAGGAATTGACTTCTTTAACAACTTATACTGACTCATATCAAATAAAAATGGTTAGACTTTTTATCTGGTTTATACCTGAATTTGTTTGTTGTCTGCATAAAAAAGATGACAAAAACTAAATTCTATGAACTGAAATAAAAATGATAACAATTTTATAGTATTTCTAAACTCAAAGAAAAATCCAATTCTCTGTAAAATTTATTTTTCATTTGTATTAACCCTTTCAGTGAATTCAGTGAAACCTCTTTCGGTTATGAAATTGGAAATGAGTCGATACTAACGGACTTTTTGTTAGCCTTAAAAAAATTAAAGTGAAATGAAATGACTTTTTTGGAAATATTTTGAAATATTTGAAAATTGGCACCTTGCCCAATTTAATTGCTACTTATAATAACGTCTTAGTTCCGAATTAAAGCTGTTAGCAACAAGCAAAATTTTGGCCACAATTCAAATTTAAGCAGATGTCTCAATGGCTGGAAATAAGCCTAGATTTTAAATCTCATATTTGATCTAGTAAACGAATTTATAATTTATAACTTAAAAATTATCTCTAACTTAAAGGTTTTATATCTATATTTTTGATGAAAACATAAAAAAAATTAATAAAAAATTGAATTATGAATTTTAAAACAATAAATATCTTATAGTTTGGTGAATTACCTTGATCAATATGTGAAATTCTGGTTTTCCCTCCAAAATATAAGCCATTTTTGGTTCTTATCTCTAAAGATATTAAGTGAATTAAATCGCTTTTAATTAACTCTTATCTCTTCTATTCAAAAATGTATTGAAATTATTGAACCACTTTTTATACAACTTTTTATAATACCTTTGAATTGAATTTAACGTAAAAATTAAATAAATAAAAATTTTATGCAATTATTTAAAGAAAATCATTAATTTAAAGCCTCTAATAAAATGTTAATTTATTTTTTTTACAGTTTTCATTAATTTTATCTTTGTTATTTTTTTAATAAATATTATTCTATTTGATTGAAAAGGAGAAATGCCATTCATTTTATTTAAATTGTGTAATCGATAACATAAAGAGTAATCAATCAAATTTCAATTTATTTTATTAAACGTAAAATTTTTATCTTTTTTTATTATTACTATTTCGAGGGTTTTGTTATTTATTCGAAATCAATTCATCAGAAATTAAGGATTTTTTATTCTGATTTTAAATGAATCAAAATCACTAATAGTTGGAATGAACATTAAAAAGTAGCATGCACATCTTTAATAGTAATATCGATGGAAGTTCTCATGAATATTATCACTGATTTGTGAATTAAATATAAATTTATCGCTTAAAGTAGTAAATTAATTACGAAATTATTTTTCACTCTTTTATTACATATAATTTCTGTAATCATTAGTTTAAATATTAAATGAATTAATCAAAAGTAAAATAAAAATTTATTAATTAATTAGCTTTAAATCATTGAAATAAATATCTGATATTAATTTCCTTTTTATTATATTTTTTAATATAACTTTGTTTTCAATTATTTTTAAGATATTTATTGAGTTTTAGCTCTTAATGTAATCAAAAACAATAAACGAAAATAAATTTTAGTAAAAGAAATGTGAAAAATATAATTTCATTGCCAAAAGTGATGAGAGAGAGAGAGAGGGAGAGAGAGGGAGAGAGAGAGAGAGAGAGAGAGAGAGAGAGAGAGAGAGGGAAAGAGGGGAGAGAGAGAGAGTAGGAGAATTTGGTGACTTGTTTCAAGGCCAAAAACAATTTTTTTTAATAGTATTGCATTTATATTATGCTTTAGTTTTCAATGTGAAAAACTGCTTAATTTTAACGTTGATTTATTGGACTGACCTTAAAATGCTAGAAAAGAGACTCTTGTGCTATAAAATGTACTCTTGTCTAAATTAAAAGAGATTTTTAGAAATTTTATGACAACTTTTAATTCATTATTCTCTCACTTTTTTTCAATTTTTTAAATAATAAAATTGAATTTTTTCAAAAGAAAACAACAATTATATAATAATTGATTGCATAAAATAGCGATTTCCATATACTATTTGTTAATATTTATCATTTTAAATCTCTCTCT
>JAQFZM010000301.1:0-38919 GCA_034695785.1 Galumna obvia
TTATTAAAGGGTTTAGCTTTTGAATCAACTAGGTAATGATATTTAAGAGAAGTTAAAAAAGGGCCACAAATTCCTATTGCTAGTCTTATACCATCATTATTTCACCCATGTGGTCCGCTCAACT
The DNA here is from genome assembly GCA_034695785.1 of Galumna obvia. NCBI lineage: Eukaryota > Metazoa > Arthropoda > Arachnida > Sarcoptiformes > Galumnidae > Galumna > Galumna obvia. Next base: position 125 of record JAQFZM010000301.1, read on the forward strand.
GATGTTTCGCACCATTAAATTAACTAAATTTTAGGTGTTTTCGGTTTACAATAAAATTAACAAGATAACATATGAAAATTTAGCTTTCACCAAGACCATAACTTATTGTATTTGTCTTCTTCTTTGGGTAAGAGCTATATCGCAACGAGAATTGTAGAGAATTATAAACAATTCAAATAAATAACAAAATGATTAACATTTGACAGACTTTAATCCTGTAATTTTAAACCAATGAATCACCAAATGATCCCAACTCTGCAATGTATGGTCTCTACAGCTAAGGACTCATTTTTAGTTCTAAAGCGCTGAAGAAGATAATTAGTTAATTGTCGAAAGTGTCCGCTAAAATACAATAAGTTTATTAATTGTCTACAGTTGTGGTATTCGTGAAAACTAAGTATTTTCCAAGTTTTCTTATGTTATCTTGTTAATAATATATAAAGTTTTATAAAATTATGGTTTATATGATTAATAATTTGGTTAATTTATTGTCACTTAATTTATGAATTGCACTCTAAATGTGTATTTGTTTACAAACATAACTTGAATTTTAAATATTAAATGAAATTTAAATAATTTTAAATAAAAGCAAAACTTATTTTATTAAAAACAATTGAATGAAAGAAATTGCGATTAAATTCAAGAATCAATTGACTAAAATTGTGAATAAAATCCTCGAAAACACTAATTTAACCATAATTTAAATGACAATCGATTTGAAGACAACAATAAATTTGCTAAATTTGTATCTCTTTTGGCAAAAAAGTCAACTGTTTTGTGAAAATGTGAACCAAAGGTTTCAATGATTTACAATTTTTTTTGAAAATATATTTATTTTTATTATTAATTAAAGATTAGACTAAAGTTAAGACTATCGGCGGTCGAAAACTAGACTTCAGAAGTGTGTCCTCAGGTGTTGGTCTTATCTTTGTCTTCACAGGAATAGATGTTAATGTGGTTAAGGACTGGAATAAAAGCCATTCAAACATATAAACCGATGTTTTAATCATTTTGAAAGAATTACAAAAAAAGAGCGAAGTATTGAAGTATTTATTTATTTAATAATTTTTAATTAATTTTAATTATATTTTTCTTATTTTCGATGATTAAAGTGATTACCAGAAGAAACAAAATACTTGTAAACTGTTTCGGAATAAAGTTTTGGACAAAAAACCGGAAGAATTAGACTTTGATATGATTGGATCACAACTTAAAGATGGCGTTCAATACAACTTCAGAGATGACAACAAAGAATTGATAAAACATGAGATTAAAGTAATGCGAACTCAAGAAATTAATTGTCAGAAATGATTGATTGAAATGAAGAAAATCGAGCGAAAACTTACATTTAATCGATTGTAAGAATTGACTCAAAAATATTTAGTAAATTTAAACACAAAAGAGTATAAGTTTTAATCAAAAGTTTTTAAGAAAAGTTTTGACCCAAACTTTTGTATTATTGTCTCGATTTTCAAATATCACTTAAAATTTAAGTCTTAAATTATAAAAATGTATTCAATAGTTTTATATGAATGAAAGAATCATTTTTTGTTATAAAATATTTAAATAAATTTTTATCAAATTTTAATCTAAAACTAAAGTTTGTAAACAAAACTCAAAAAATTACTCAAAGTTTAAGTATTTCAGTGATAGAGTGATAGAGTGATGCCAAACAATTATAAATTCAGAGATGTCTTAACACAAATGCACTAAACATTATAAGTTTTAACAAAAGTTACAAAACATAACTACAATAGTTTAGTGGTTTAAGGCGTTAGAAAGTTGAGTTAAAACGATTTAGTTGGTTCGAATCCTAGCGATACCACTAATTAGAGACTATAATGAAATAAACTTTTTTGTCATATAAAGATACTTTTTAGTAGTCGCAGGATTCGAAACCCCAACCAGAACCCTAACCCCGGGCTAAAGGGTTTCGCCATTTATGCCATTTATACCGGACCGGCGCTCTAACCACTAGACCGCTGAGACTTAACAAAAATTTTTGATTAAAACTTTATGTCTTAATTTTGTTATGTTTAAACATCTCTGAAATTATGCTTTCTTTCCATCCCTTAGAGATAAGACTCGAATTGAATCATAAGAAAAGTTTAAAACTTCTTTTGAACTTTTATTTGAGTTAAAGTTTGGATACAATTATTTTAAAATAATTTTCATTTCATAAAAATTTAACAAATTATCAATTATTTAGTTTTAAATAAAAAACAATTATATTTACAAATAAATTATTTTAGAATTCGTTTAAAAAACTCAATAAATATATAATTGAGTTATGAATGAAATCTGTTGTTGGGATAAATCGTTTGAATAGAGGAGTGAAACGAATCACTCGGAACTGAATGATTCGACCGTTTGAAACCTTTTTTTTTGTCGATGTCTTTAACTATTATCTCTTTTGAGATATATTTAGAGATAATCACATCAACCATAGCGTTGGCCACAGAACTGATGATACCAGAGGTCGCATTAAATGCTGCCAATGATTTCACACAAACTGATTAAAAACATCCAAAACGGGACGTATTGTTCAACAACTTTGACACAAATGGTATCGAATTCATATCAATTGAAATGATTAACCCCTTATATAATTGTTAGTTCACTATTTACGCTATCAATCCTTAACTGTAACTTCTGTTTTGTTAAAATCATATTTTTGAAATCAAATGCATACTATGATTTTGTATAAATAGCATAACTGTATAGCATAAAAAAGTACCAAATTTTTTCTTATAATTTTGAGAGGAATATAGCTTAAGAGCTTAATTGCTTAATTATCTTATTTTGGTACTTTTTATTCTATAATTTTATATATTTTATAATATTATAGAATAACTAATTTATAATAAACATATGATTCCAAAGTTTCTTATTATTTTGAACAAGATATAATTGAAATCAAAGCTGAATAAGGAAACAACCCAGGTTTTTATGTCAGTGGTTATTGATAATGGTTTCGGTGTAACATATTTTGAACTAAAGTACATATTATCCCCGTTATATTCAATGTTTAACTATGATTTCCAAAGTAAAGAACGTTGCATTAATTGGACAAGGTTATATTGAATTTTTGGTTATATCAGAACTGGTATAACTTATGTAAACAATAAATTATACTCGGTCTTTAATTTTTTTTTAAAAATACATCGATAACATCAAAGAACTGAACAAAATTATATTTTTAATACAAAATAATTAAATATAATTTATTAAATAACTAAAACTATTTCACTTTCAATACAATTGTTTGAAAAAATTAGAGATTAAATGAAATTCTTAAAAATATTTGTTGTTTGAATAAAAATTGGAGCAAGGTCCATTTTCTTAAACATTATTTGTTTTATTGATCAGTTCAATGAACTCTATCGTCAATATTTAAAATCATTGAAATTACTTATGACTTACCCCTAATCTTTTTATCCATTTTTTGTATATAAAAGATTAAATTTAGTGAAACACTATTTATAAACGGATTAATTCAATGAATTGACTCAAATTTCTGAAATCAGGAAATATCGAGTTTTTATCGAAAGTGTTTTCTTATATATATATTAATCTCAGTTTAAATATCTGAGGATTTCATTAAAAATACAAAAGTATTTTAGCAATTCTTTATGTTTGCCTCAATTTCAATCTTTTAGCCACTTATTGATTGCAGTATTTGTTTTGATATTAATATTAGTAAACATTTCATTAAAGATTTAGTTTTAAAAAAACATTTCAAGTCCTCACAATTTTTTAAATGAAATTCAAATAAAATATTTTTTTAGATTTAATATAATATATTTTTTTTCATTTAATATATAATAAATTTTATATATAAGAATATATTTTAATATTATTTAATGACTTTAATAACAAAATTGTATAAAATTTTCAAATTCAATAAAAACGACAAAACTTTTAAATTTGGCGCAAATTTTGACGAAAACATTCAATGATTTAAATGTCTTTCGATGTAAACAACATTTGTTTAGATTTCGTATTAATATTTAATTGACTTAAATTACTTATAAATTAGTTTAAAACCAATTCTTGTTTCCATAAATATTAAGATTAAAATATTTAATATTTAATTATTTTGTTTAAAGACTTATTTTTGGTAATATATTGTAATAAATTATTTTTTATTTAACATATTTTAAAGAAACGCGAATTGAGTTCAAAACAAAACATTTGATAAATTAATTGAAATCTCAAAGAAAACAACTTTTTATTGAATTAATTATTGGATTATTTTATTGACTCATTTGTGACTTAATATAATTTTAAAAAAGTTATCCGGAAATGGATTACAAATCACTTCTTTCTTTGGCTGAGAAGAAGTCTAAGGATTCAAACAATGATTTCCTGATTAAGAAACGGCCAAAAGAGGGACAGACTTTGGGTCCGAATAAGGCATCGATTGAGGCGTTTAAGGCTCGCAAACAAAAGGAAGAAATGGAGAGAATAAGACTCAGACAAAAAGAAAAGGATAGACTTCTGGCACTAAGAATGCAAAACTCTAAGTCTATGAAAAAGGCAAAAATGATGAAAACAAGAACTAAAGACAATGACTTCTCCAGAATTGTCTTAACTGAAGAACAATTAGAAGAACAGCGAAGGGTTGAGGAGAAACTTAAACGAAAAAGTACTAAAGATTTGGCTCAAAATATGAAATCAATTATTGAAAGGGAAGACACAATCATTAGAAATGGCACCAAAAATCTCAGCAAAGATACCAATACTTCAAATAATAATCAACAGAAAAACCACAAAAATGAGAACATAAGCGACCAAAAGAAGTCAAATAATGAAAATCAGAAAAAGACACGAATCGGAAAACCGGCGATGAGTTACGAACAGCTCTTGAATTTGGCGACAGAAAAGTCAAAAACTGAAAAAAAGGATTTGGCAGAAGAACTAATGTCGGAATACGAAGAGAAGAAACAAATGCGACCCATGACTCAAAAAGAAAAGGATAGACTCAAAGAGGAAATGTATTATAAACAGAGGGCACAAAAAGGAATGGCAAGACTTCCAGATAAAGAACAAATGAGAAAAAATAAAAGTAATTCTTTGGATAATAAGAAAGATATGAATCCCATTCCTAAACAAAAGCCAAGTTTCGATCCAAACAGTAAATATGGAAACAATAAATTGATTCCAAAAACAGTACCCGAAACAAATGCCACTCAAAAAGAAATGAAAAGCGATAGAAATATAAATAATTATAATTTAAATTCTAATAAAAGAACTGCCGAACGACCGACGAATGAAAGACCGAAAAATACTTCAATAAATTCTATAAATTCTTCGATAAGACAAGACTTAAAACCTACAAATGATTCCCGAAAAATGGGACAAAACTCGAGTTCAGCGGCAAATAAATCACAGATTTTGAATAAAATGAATAATCGTTTGAATTCGAGGGACAAAGAATATAATGAAAGAGTTTTAAGCGCTTCCAAACGCCAAGAACTCCAAGAACGCCAAAAGAGTATTAATGATAACAAACTTATAAATAGAAGTATTAATCAAAGAGCGAGACCTCCCTCTCCTCCACCGCAAATGCGAAGACCTCCTCCTCCGCGACCAAAACTTCCTCCAATTGGTAGTAATTATAAAAGAGGAATGTACGAGGACGTTTCTGAATATATGGACGATGATTATGAAGAAGAAGAAGACGACGATATGTCTGACTTCATCGATGACGGACCTGAAGAAAAACCAGAAGAAGAGGATTATTCGCGCGCCATTAGAGAAATATTTGGTTACGATAAACGAAAATTTCGGAATATCGATGACGACGACGACATCGAAGAATCAAATTTTGCTGAATGTATGAAAGAAGACGCCAGAAGTGCACGATTAGGCCTTTTAGAGGACTTAGAGGAAGAGCGCAAAGAAAAAGAAGAAATTAAAAGGAAAGCGATGATGAAAAAGCGTTTAAAGAACTAATACCAATTCATTTAGTTTTGAATATTTTTTTTGTAAAATCATTAATTTGTTAATCGAAACAAATTTTGTTTATAAATCGATTTATTGATTAAATATATTTTGCTTTTTTGAGCATTAATTCAAATTTTATTAACTTTTCATTCATTTAATAAGAATTGTATTCTATTCGTTATGCAATAGTTGTCACTATTAGTGACACTGAAATTAATGAAATTTAATTCATTAGTATCTAAAAGATATTAATTGTCTGAATAATAAGGGATTTCGAGATAAAATACAGGATCCTTTTAGATAAAAAAAACCCACTGTACTGCAGTGAACTTTACTAGGTAATTACAGGATGTTTAACTTCTTTGAATTATATGAGAATTATATGTTCAGTAAATATGTTTTCCGTCGAATAAAAAAATGACAAAAACTTTTTAAAAATGATTTCCTATTAATAGTGAAAAACGATTACATTTCTCTTTTAATGCTTTAACTATATTTACTCAAACTAAAATGTGCTTGATTATTTCTAGGAACACAACAAAAACTATTGAAAAAGAATTTAATTCAAAGTAATTAATGTATAATTTTGTTGGAAAATGAGTGAAAGTGTCGCCACATTTTTATCGATTTTTTCTTTTAATTCAATTTATATAAAAGTTTTTTATTTTTATATTTCGGAAAAAATTAATTCATTTTCATAAAAGTATTCATTAAATTCATTATAAAAATCTTTATTAAAATTAAGAGCTTTGATGTGTCGGTCGAATGAGAACATCATTGATCTCGACGTGTGCCGGCATTTCCAGAACATTCACTATAATCTGTGCAATATCTGAGGCCTGGATTGAAGGGGTGTTCACATAAAACTCTTGTCCCTTATCTCTGTCTTCTTGTAGTCTGAGTGCGAACTCAGTTTCTACTACTCCGGGACTGATTAGGGTTACTCTGATTCCACTCTTTAAAGCTCTTAATTCTTGTCTTAAACCTTCGGCCAGAGCTCTGACCGCAAATTTTGTTGCACTATAGAAATGAGTTGCGGCGGAGGGAACTACTCTATGGCCAGACATACTGCTTACTTGTATTATATGTCCGTCGTTTATATCTTTGCTTTTCATCAGTTGAATGGTTTCTCGGGTGCAGATCGAGAGCGCCATTACATTGACGTCCAGCATCTCTTTCCACGACTCAGTCTCTCCTGAGATGAGTGGAGAGTCTTTTGCCAAACCTTTTAATATAAAACCAAAATTATTGATTAAATTAGAGCTAAGATTATGGGACAATACCCGCGTTATTAACACAAACATCGATTCGACCAAATTTTGACTCAATTTCTTTGAACATCGATTTAATGTCGGATTCGTTCTTTAGATCACATTTTATGCCTTTGAAAGTACCCTTCACTTGCCTTTCCTTTAATTCTGTTTCCAATTGTTTTAACTGAAAATTTAGATATCATTTCATAATTAAAAACTATTGTTGACTGAGAAGGGGTAGGAAAGGGGTAGGAAAGGGGTTAAGAAGAGGTTAATAAACATTTATGGAATAATTATTTATTTACACAAAATAAGGATATAATCGTTAACTTTTAATGAGTCATACATTTGTTCTTCAGATAAAACTATTTATTTGAAGCCAAAAGAATTAATGAGAAAAGGAATGAAAGAATGTTTACCTGATCCACGTTTCGCGCACAGCCCACAACATTGAGCCCGTGTTCAGCTAACTTTATACAAAGAGCCCTTCCGATACCCACCGAAGAACCGGTGACGAGGGCTACTCTACCCAACCATCGCTCCATTATTTTAGATATTAAATGCTATTTATTTAGTTATAGTCATATCATATTTATTTAGAATTGATTCTTGAATTATAAGTTATTGATAAAAAAAGTCCTCATTTGAACGAAATAAGCAAACCTTTAGCACAGAATCAAATAAAAAGCGCTATTTTTTAAATGTTTGAATTTCCACTGAATTTTTGTATTAAAGCCAAGAGTATTTGTAATTTACTGTAAATCATTTAATATAAATATCTTTTATTATTTTTATTTCAAAACAAATTTTGCAAAATTAAGAGCTTTAAAAAGTGATTAAATATAGTATTTGTGGTACAAATAAATGATTTAAATCCAAAATTCAATTGTTTTCTATTTTTCCCGGAATTTATTTTAAATCCTTTGAAAGAAATCGTTTGACGTTTTGATTAAATCGTTTTTAATTTTAATTCAAATATCAGTCAATAATCAGATTTAAATCAAAAGAAAAGTTTCGATTAATTTCTTTATATTCTTTTGTACTTTTGTTTTCTTCAAATATACGTCAAGAGATTTATGTTCTGACTTATGTGCTGACTTATGTGCTGACTTATGTGCAAGGTCAGCTTAGGAATTAGCAAAGTTTATATATTTAATAGATTTAAATATTTTGAGTCCAACACTTAAACTTTGAAACTATTGTCCCCACAATTCAAGTAAATAACGATCTCTTTATTATAAAAACAATTGGTTTAACTTTAAATTTGTTTCAGAGTCTGAAATTCAGATCTTAAAATTTGTTCTTGCTCAATATGCATCTATATTATAATTGAAATTCCAAGAATTATTAATATAATAATGCGCTAAATATTTCTTCGAAAGAATATTAGAAAATAATCGTTTAATAAGTCGTCTCTTTGTGTTTGATTGAAATGTAGTGCAATATTGGCGCATGGTTACTTTTACCTAGAATCAGGTTTTCAATTAGAGAACACAAAGTCTAGTTGAAGTATCTTGAGATGTCCTAGATAATACTTTGCTTTTATATGTTTAATGCTTAAACTCTAGAGTTTGAGTTGAAAACAAAAAAAAATCAAAAATCAATAATTGGAGTAAATCTAAGACTAAACCCAGTCTTTTGTAAACAGAAACTGATCCCTTCCAGAGCTCAGAGAAGTGTCTTACAAACGATCGATCAGTTTTTCCAATAGATTTTTTTAATGATTATCTTATCTCTCGATTAGATACTATTTAAATAAATTGACTTCAGTCTAATGATTGATTGAATCCTAAAAAGAGTTTAAATAATTTAATTTTCAATAAATTAATTGAATGAAAATTAATGAAAAACTATTTCAATAATAAGAATATTAATCGAATAATAATTTTCAATAATATTATCGATTCATTCATTCATTTGAATAGATTTTTGATGAGATTTTATTAACAAATGTTAGAATTCAGACACTAATCAAAGTTAAACCTCAATTCGTCTGATCAACACTTGTATATGTTTTACAACAACTGTGCAGATATACCATATACTGATATGTATTAGAAATAATATACCTGCACAAACACACATAACCTGCTGAGAACAAAGCGGTGTTTTTCTTAACAATTATCTAATAAAATGATATTTTTTATATGAAATTCTAAGAAATTATACTCTTTTTATCACTTTTGGTGTTTTTTTCAACAAAATATGAGATAAAATTTTGTCAATAAAATTATGTTCAATAAAATTATTTATTAATTTATGACAAATGTATTAATAAATGAATATACGGTTATATTAAGGAAAACTGGATAATCTAGTTTAATTTATTAAAATATATTTAAATCATTGGAAATGAATTTCATGTTCTAAAAATAAAATGTCCTAGCTAGACTACAAATATATTAAACACAACATATGACATTAAAATATATTACAAAATAAGAATATAGTCGTACTTTAAGTGATATTAAAACACATTTATTTAATTTTCTTAATCGACTGTTAATCGATTTTTAAATATCTATGGATCGCAAAATCCATAAATTGATTTTAACTAATATAAAAATTGCTTGATCACAATGACCAATTCATGTTTCAGTTCAAATGAAAATATTGATAGTTGTTGTTAATAGAATTACTAAAAAAATATGATCTTGCTAGTTTATCTAATTTTATCAATTAAATAGAAAGTCAATAATATTGTTGAGTAGAAAACAATGAAACTATTTTTCTTTGGAATTCTTTTAGAGAGAAATCATATGACAGTTAAGTATAGGATAATTATATTGAGAGTCAATATATTTGAGTCGATTTTTACAATTGTTTGTCATATTTTCTCTTTATATTCAATATATGACTGATAACTGCTTTTCGGGTCTTCACATATTCTTTACGATTATTATATTTTTCTTTATATAAAATACGAAATGTGTTATTAAGTTTATTATGTAATCATTACTTCTATAGATTTTTGTCGGGAATTTCTTCTTTTAAATATCGTTTGGAAATAAAATGAAGTGTTTTTATTGAAGCGCTTCTTTTAGTCGAGAAAACTTGTTTTCTCTTTAATAGTCAGTTATGGCTATAATCTTAACTTTTTTCTCCTCATCTCTTCTCTTATATGTAGAGTACATTCTCTGGTCATATATATCGAGTGACTCATTCTATAATGACTTAAGTAGTGAAGACTTTCCACTAATATTTTCATAGATTTTCGTTTCTTAATTCAGTCAATAATTTTTTTCGCTTCCAATGAGTTTTATTTGCTTTGAGAGCATAAGAGTTGTGGAAATTAAAAAGAAATTTTATTTCAAAAACAATTTCCGAAATTTCAATCTATAAAATGAAAAGAAAACACAACACAAAGAAAGGGAGAGGATATGAGAGTATATCCAGTTATCATACAATATACTTATGATAGTAGTGTTTGAGCTCATTATTCAAACAAATGGTAATATCATTTGTCAATTGAGTACATATTTATCAATCGTCTGTATTTTGATATTCTTTCAAATGAATGCAAAGAACGAGTTTTCGCACAAATAATATAAAACTTATAAAAATGTTTTTTTCAATTCTTTTTTTATTGTAATCTTTTGGATAAATAAATAGAAAAATGAAAACTGAAAATCACTTTTGCATTGAAAGGAAAATATGTGAATCATTTGCCAATGAATTAATAGCAACACTACTGTCTTATGATTGAAATACTAATTATTAGGGATCGGAACACCGGGGCGTCTGTTTCCTATACCACTTATGTTATGCATTATTCGCTACAATAATTGTTTTTAGCGGCGATTTTTTATTTAATAACTTCTAATACACTTATAATGATGTGAAGCACACACTGTATGTACTGATTTCAAGTGATATCGAACAGAACAGTTGAGGGGGAAGTTTATTGTCATCACATTCTAGCAGAGAAAGTATATGTGCAGCTGCCTATACCCTGATTGTATCGGTTTCCTCATCATTTGTAACTATTTGACCACAAAACTCAACCTTTGTTTCCGAGAGACATAACTCCCGAAACAAATAATTCCAGTATTTGTATAAAACACGCAATAAATTGAGTCAATACTAAATCGTTTAATGATTTAAAATATATATTTTTACTTAAATTTTATTAACATTAAAGTGGAAAATACAATAAATTGTAATCAGAGTACAAAAAACCATTGATTTTAGGAAAATATAAAGATTTATATAAGAATTGTAATCATATAATACAATAATTTGTTGGGATTTCACGCAAACATTTAAATAAATTAATGTTAATTTGACTTTTCTTTGAAAACTATTTTTGAATATAAATTCATATAATAATAGTTTAGTACCAAAAGAAGAGAAGTAAATATCGAAACCATTAACGCTATCATTAAACACAGAAAATGTTGTTATAATAGAAATGATAAAAAGATTTCATCCAAAGAGAACTCTTTTATATAAGATGTGATTATTAAGAATAAATGCTTAACAATTGTCTCTTAAGTTCAGCTCTGGTTGTGATCAAAACATTAATTTGTTTTAAAGAAAAGAATAAAACGAGTCGTTAGACAAAAAAAGTTTCAAAATTATATAAAACTCATTGAATACTATATTAAAAGAATATTAAAATTATATATTATTATTAAAATTAAAATAATAATAATATTTTTATTTAAATAACATAAAGAAGTACTGATATTTCCAGTGTCTCACACGAGTGCCACTGAAAAGTTTTGCCAAATAATAACAATTATTTTTTTTTATTAAAGTAAAAAACATTCAAATGTTTTGACTTAAAATTGGTTAAGAATATTGATGTTCACAGAACATACAGTGGATATATCATGGATATATGGTCAATCATTTCATCAAAATGGCTGCTAAAATGCGGAGAACCATCAGCTAAGGGACGGGTATATACTCGCCTATCCATAGCCGCTGGCATTTCTCAACACAATTACCGACCATTTGATAAATTATAAACGAAATGAGACAATAATAAACTCAAACTTAGAGTTAGTATTGTCTTAAAGTGAGGAATGTGTGCGAAAAAAAAGAGAGATGAGTAGCGCTCAGCCATACTGTCAAACATTTTAAGCTTATATTAAGCTCTAAATCTAATGAACAGATGAATGAAGTGACAAACAGAGGGGACGGGAATAATACCTTCCACGTCATTTCGGCTCATTTTTAAAGAACTTATTTCTAACAAAAAATTATATAAATAAAAATAGTTTTGATTTTGTGCTGTTCTTTAAAAATGGGTTCCAATTCGATACTGACAAACACTTAGGTTTGAGTCAGTTTCGAATTGGGGCCGAAAAGCTGTTTGCTTTAAAAATATAATTTAGAAACAAATTTACAAACAGTACGGGTGACAGAACTGGTAGACCAGACGCTGTGATCTCTCAGTCTTTTTCATTATTCCTTTCTTATAGTATTGACGGATAGAACGACTCAGTTTATCGTAATTCATTGCGGGTCTATTTTTACGTCTACCCCAAAGGCGGGCCACTCGGACTGAGTCTTCTATTTTGAAGACACCTTTAGGTCTGTCCATCCATCGAATACAACTGCCGTATAGTTGGGGCTGAGAAAGCAGTTCTTTGAGGAATTGCCATAAATGTATGTGAGAACCCGAACCACTTCGGCCGGTGGTTGTAGAGGTGGCCGTATTTGACTGTTCGAGAGGAGAGTTGGTTGTAGTGGTGGGCACATCACAGCCATCATCGCTTATGTCATCTGTTTTAAGGAATAATTACCATAATCTATGAGTTTCAGACATTAATTCGAGTTTTTGGTAATTAAATGCTTTGATTTGTGATATGTTTTAGTAATGAAATGCAGTTTTAAGAGACTTTTGGAACGCAGTCTAAAGTTTAATGTATTTTATCGGATGACAGGATTGCAATGCAATACTAAATAACCATAAAATTAAACTAAAATTTGCTTCAAAAGAGTAGTTATTATCAAAAATGTTTTATCATTTACTCTATATTAGTATAACTCAATTGAAGAGTTGTATCAATAATAGTCGTTATAAACCTCTTTACAGAAAATTAGATAATCATTGCTTCACTTCTAAGAAATGAATGCATTATTTGTGAAGAAATCATTACTTTTTTTTCAACAGAAAATATTTGCGAACGATTTTCAGACTAAAAGTTAGGAAAAAAGGGGTCAAAACAGAAACTTTTGAAGAAAAGGCAGAGAAATAGAGAACAAAAAATATTGAAAAACTTTTTGTTTTTTCAGACACAACTCAAAAGTGGTGTTTGAGTTAAAAATATGTTGAGTCCGACAAAAATAAGTTAAAGTTAAGCATAAAAAGCATTTTTCAAGACATAGCCCACAGCTATTCGGCAAAGACTGGATGAGTGCTACTGTTGCTAATGTGCAGTTCCAGTGAGCGCATACTGTAGAAGCCTGTGCTGGTAGTAAAGGCAGTGCTGGCAATGGGTGAGGCATTTAATGGCAATGGCTTAACAGAGAACAGCATAACAGGTAAAGCTATTGCGAGCACTAAAGCATAACATCTAAAACCTGTTGCGATATTAGATTAGAGACATAGAGACCAGTGATGGCAGTCATACATACCATCGCTTTGCGTTCCTTCACTGCCATAATCAGAGGTAACAATAGGGCCGCTCTCTATGCCGTCCAGGCTTTGGAGGCCAGGCTTTGGGGAACCAGTAGTTGTGTGACCGGTTATGATCGATGCTGGAGAGGAACACATCGGTGGCGATACCGGTGACAGACATACTGTGTACAGGTCTGAGGCCATACTCTCCTGACCAGGAGAGGGCACAGCACTGCTATAAGATGGCGGTGACGTCGAATAGGGCGGCGACCAATTGCTGGCACTGTTGGCTGACGACCAACCGTTCAGAAAACTGAACTCAAGAATGCTTTCCTCGGGGCTAAAGTCGACGGCTAAACATAAAGCAGAGCATTATATAAGCGTTTCAGCAAAAAAGCGACTGACAGTCAACACAACCCAAATAGTACCCAAAACAGTACCCAAAGCACAATCACAAGCACTTCATCTAATTATTAGCGTTTAGGCATAACTTCAATACTTCCAAGAATTAGTTATTTATAAATTATACATAAATACAGAGAAACTATTTATTAGTTGAGATGACATACCTGTCTTCCATATCTCGAGCTGTGCGTAAAGAGTTTCGCCACAATTAGGAGCCCTCTGTTTAAAGTCCGACTCAGAGAGGTTGCACAGAGCCATTCCGTCCATTTGGAAGAATTCATATATAAAGGGCGGAAGACTGAACTGCCTCTGAGTCCATAACAACCAATTCCTCACATCTGTGACACTCCAATTGAATGGATCTGTTATGGATTGGTATTCAATTCATTCAAATATTAGTTCATTGTTTCCAAAGTATTCTAATTATTCTTTAGATTAAAATCATATCTTTTGTGTCATTACTCTTATCTTTAGAGGAATTCAAAGAATGAAAGAGAAATATAAGACTCTTAAGAGTTATGACTCAATTGACAATAGATTAAGACTTTTCTAAAAAAAATCAGAACAAAAAAGTGTCGACAAAAATGTCAGTAATGAAGGCATTACTCGAAAGTAAGGCTAAAATAATGTTATGTTTGGTTAGTATTTGAATGGCATCGAAGTAATGACCCATAAGTACTAAAAGACATTGAGATTGGGGTCGATTCCCGTCAGTGCCCGCAAACAAGAGATGCAATGAATCCAAAAAACAAAATACTGTTTTGTGACCCAAATATAAGTCGTTTCGCTTAACTCCTATTTTCAAGAAAACAAGTGTTTTGTTTCTCTAGAAATGTGTTCACAATTTTTATTTTTAAACCGATTTTTGTCACAAATATGTGATAAAACTGATGGCTCTCTGAGAAGGCCTTCGGGTCACACATTCTATACTTTACATAATCTTCCGCACAAATACAACGTTACGATCAACAGGTGGGGGTATTTCGGGAGCGCACTATCAGGTATTAGATTAACACTAATGGGGTCTATAAACAACTGCCTTAACGTAATGCCAACGCAAAGTCATTAGTTAAAAATGGATAGAAATGAATCCATTAATGAACTCTTTAATCAATTATTTC
The DNA here is from genome assembly GCA_034695785.1 of Galumna obvia. Taxonomy (NCBI): domain Eukaryota; kingdom Metazoa; phylum Arthropoda; class Arachnida; order Sarcoptiformes; family Galumnidae; genus Galumna; species Galumna obvia. The sequence goes on from JAQFZM010000301.1 coordinate 15,424, forward strand.
ATTAATTTATTGATTGACTCACCGGCAGATATATTGAGGGCATCGCACGCGAATCCAATCTCTTTAGCGCACTCTTTGAGGGCCAAATTCTGGACTTGTGTCAGGTAGGAGACGTCCATCGCTGTTAACATAACCACTGAATTGAATACCAATAACTTAACACAACTTAATATTTGATTTGTTTTACAACACTTGCGATGACTTTTGATGGCAACTGATCTCCAACTGAAGGCTAAGGCACTACAACTACTGCCTTTCAATACTCGTCTCTCATGAGAGGGAACGCCTTAAACCAGTTCTCTTCAATCGTATGGCAAACATGTGATGTGTGTCCCGCCTTTGGTCTGCCCTCAAAACTGTTTTTGTTGACTGAATGACGTCTTTCTCCGATTAAGAGCTCAAACCAATAAAATACGTCAATTCATTAATTTGTCTTAAATTGAGTTACAAGTGTTTAAAAGACAATATCTTTATTCTGGTAATCAATTAATCTCTACTTTTATAATATGCTTTCATATCAACCAAATGGCAGTAATTCAAAGATAAATCACTCGTTTATGAAATTTAGATAATATTAGAAAATGAGATAATATTTATGTTCAAACCCTAAGTCTACGTGACTTTTAAATGTCAATACAACTGTATTTAGAGTTTATGCAGTTATGCAAACATTTAATTCAATTAAATAATAGGTTTTATTTACAAATAATAATAAAGTTTTGTTTCATATTTGCGACGACAGGACTCAATATTTGTATGAAATGATAATCTTTTGAATCGCAAAAGTGTTTTGTTTGTTATATGAATTTCTTTTCTATTTTACAGCTTTTGGGAAACAGACGTATGACTCGAAGACATCAAATAATCGCTGATTAAACCCTTTTCTTATTTTCAATTCAATGCTTTTTATCTGTAATTTGTATTTTATGACCAAATAATGCATTTCACTGAAACTTAGTTTCTTTTTATCTCAGATTTTAATTCAAAATAAGATAAAAGAAATTTCTAAAAGTGAAGATCCATTCAATGCCCCAAAACGAGGACCGATCCGTTCGCTCAAAGGAATCTTTACATAAGTTTGAGATCCATTTTGTCAATAGAAGTTCAAAGACTGTGGACTTATTGTGGATTAACTATGAGGGAGAGGAACACAATTATAAGACAATTAGACCGAAACAACGATTTCGTTTAAACACTTTTTTGACTCATCCCTGGATTTTTAGAGACTCACAAACAAATAGAAGACTTTGTTTCGATACGAAATCCATTGTTTTCTTTGAATACATGAAGAATAATCTGTTATATGTGGCCACAGAAATGCCTCCAAAGGGTCGCGAAGTGGTTAATATCTTTGATTGTTCTCCAAATTTGAAAGAGTTTTGCTTCGAATTCTTATTCCAAACTATTGATAGAAACAAAAACTTAAATTCATTAGATATACCCAAAACTCTTATCAATGATTATAATAATTATATTAAATTGTTTTATAAAACTATTTAAATACTTTTTTTTATAATTTATCCCAATTTTGTATTATATTATAATCATTTCATTGATTAATAAAAATATTATCAATTGTTTTATAACTTTCTTTTCTAATGTTTTTCTTTTATAGAACTTTTAAATAATATATAAAAAAAATTTATTTAAATTTTATTTAACGTTTAATTGAAATGAGTTTAAAATTAATAAAATTTAAATATTCAGTATTTGGGGATAAATAGAGTATTAACTCTCATAACTTGAATTAATATCTATCTTGAATTGAATTTGTAAGACCAAATTCATTCTAAAATATTTTGATAAATTTTCTAACTTGAATTAATAATCTAGGACCTAGAATTATCCTAGGTACCAACTCATTCAACATATGAGCCAATTCTAGTATTAAATCGTAACTAATTTTATGAACGCATTCATGACGTCATTGAAGTCAATGTTTGGCGCTTTTCATTCATTTGTCGTCAAAATATTTTCGTTCAAAAAAACACTTCTTTTGTTGAAGTAATTGATTGACTTTTGTTTAATTAATTACATTTAAATTTATAATTTAAGCGATGGTTATAATGGATTCATATGCAAACTCTCCAAAAACCCGAATTACCGGCGCTTTAATGCAAAACTTTTTGCAAAAACCGGTGACTCTTATGGGAGAAGTGAAGAAAGTATTGTTTCCATCATTTTATCTGAACTTCAAATTAATTAAAATATTTTAATTGATTTATAGCTCGAAAGTGATGGCAAAAGGGCTTCTTTTCAGACAACCGATAATGTCTTCGTTCAGATTATATTCATAGAACCGGTATTTCATTGTTTTAATTAAATAAAACTAAATTTTAAGGTTTTGTTTGTTTAGATCTTCGGAGCCCTTCATTTAAATCTGTTGACGGAATTATACGGAATTGTTTTGAGTAAAAATCAATTGCAATGCCATCGATATAAACAATTCACTGAAATGGTTGACAAAAGTGTGGACTCAAAGGAACTAAAATTCGGTAATTTTATTGTTTTTCTCTAATTTTATTTATTATAATTAATGTCAAAAACTACAGATTCGGAGACTTATCACGAATTTGTGGCACAATTTGTGAAACACAGCGACCAACACATCAATTGTATGGTAGAAGAAGATGGCGACCAATCAGTGATTATTCCGACAAATAACTTCTCACTTCCAGAAGAAATGGACTCAACTAATCACAACATGAGTTTCCAATAATAATATTTATTTCTATCATTGAATTCCAATTCCTTTTAAAATTAATTTCATTAAACTTTTGAATCCAATTCTGTAAAACAATTCTATGAATTCATTAATCAAATGATTACTTCAATTATTAATAAATGTTTTATTAAAAATAAATAGAATTAATTAATTCCTTTAATTCTTCAAAACAGTTATAAAAATGACATTTTCTTTACAATTACTTAATTAATTAATAAATCGATAATAATATAATTGAATTGAAATAAATTTAATTATTGATATAAAGTTCAGATATAAAACATTTTTAATGTTTAATAAAATTTTTAAATTTTGTTCACTATTTTTATAGTAATTGTATTTGAATTGAATTTAGTTTTAATTAATATATTATTAATATAATATAAATAACCAAATAATGGGACAAATTTTCATTTAATCATAAAAAATGTGAATTTGAAACCAAAATTAAAATAATTGAATGATTAGAGTTTGTTATGAATCTTAACATTAAGACCTTATTTTTGAATTAGGAATAATTATATAAAGTATTATTAAAATCAACTTGCTAAATATTTTCACACACTTTATTATTACAATAAGTATTTGAGCTTTTATTAATTTTTTTTATTAAAGACTAATATTAGAAATAACCTTGATTATTTTTAAAAGATATATTAATACCAAGAATAAACTTTTATACAAATTTATTAATTATATAAATTATTATTTATTAAATATTGAGTTTGTTCCTTTTATGAGATTTTTATTTTCATCTCTATATACTATCTTTTATTCCATGTTATAATATATAATGTATTATGTACAATTAAGGAAAAATTGAATGACTGTTGGTTGAATGAGTACCCTGCTGAAACTAGATGATGATTTACAAAGATATTTCGCACGCTTAATCTGAATACACCTTTAAAATGAACTAGATGAAATTTTATCATGATCAAAGGAATAAAATGCCAATGAAAAAGAGAAGTTTATTTCAAATGGTAGATTTCTGCTTTTCACATATTTTCAAGGTATATTATCCAGCTTCATTATACACGAAAATTGTTGGAATTGTTCAAGCTAATTGTCAAATATTTGACTATTAGTAACAGTCACTCGAACATTCCCAAACTGTTTTTTGCCTTTCAAATGCATTAAAAAACAAAGATCTCAAAAGCATTTTATTCCTTTGATCATGATAATTTTAAAACTTAATCTAGTTCACTTTCAAGGTGTATTATCCGAAATTAATCGTGCGAAATATTTTTGTAAACCATCAGTTAGTTTCATCAGGGTACTCATTCAACCTACAGTCATTCAATTTTTCCTTAACTGTATATAATTTATTTCATTCAAAATAAAGTTAAATCTTCGGATTGACTTTTATTTGATTAATCAATTAATTATAAACTAGAAACTTATCAACTTATAAAATTTATGGTCTAATAAGTTATTTATTAAAAGTAGCTTGCTAACAAATTCAAATTTTCAAACTTTGATATATTCAACAATAAGTAAAGTTTTGTAAATGATGAGTATCATGAGTATTTGTATCATGATACATTTGAAAATTAATCTATGAAAAGTAGAAAAATGTAGAAAAAAAGTTACAAAAACTTTCATTTTGGGCTAACACTCAGCCGTTTATTTCAATTACGGTTCTGTTTATTACAATTGAAATTAGTTGTAAGAAAGGTCAATTAATATATAAGATAATCTCATTGATACTTAATAAGATCTGTCACTAACTTTTATATATTACCTAAAAATAACAAAAAAAAGTTGAAACTATTAAAAACCTTGCTCAAATTTCATTTTGAAAGGGAACAATCATTTTTATAAGTTTGTGAGTAAAGGGCGTCGACTGATTTGATCGAGGAAGTTTTGTCACATTATTTTTCTATACATATGTTTTGTAACATTTTTTTGTTTCAAATCAACGAAGTGTTAAAGGAATGGCTTATTATGTGTGCAAATTAGGTTCGTCTCAATAACCAAAAGGTCATTCTTTTTGTTCACACTATAAGACAGTGACAGTCGATGACACCAAATGTCACACACAATGAAATACACGACTTTCAATACCCTTATAGTGTTTTAATTATAAACTAGCTTAATTAAAAAGAGCATGATGATTTATAATAAATATATTTATTAAAATATAATCTTGAGAAATCCTTAAAATGATTTACCTTATCTATTCTTAATTATAATGAAATAAGCATGATCATTCTTATGCTGTTCTTATGCTTCCCTTACTTTTGCTATATTTGATGATTAAATCTAATATAAACTAAATATTAATTAAATAATAAAATGAATTCCAAATAATGAATACTTTATATTGTTTTCGACAAAACTTTGTCTTCGCTTTAAGTTATAATTTATAAACTTATAAATAAATAAATAAATAAATAAATAATGAGAACCCAATTAAAGGTAAAGATTGTGTCGATTACTTATTAAAAATAACTATTATTTTGATTCTTCCAATTAGACTACAGTCAAGTAATGACCAAATCATATGTTGTTGATAATAATGGTGAATATGAATGAGCATGTTTCATTTTAATTCATAAACGGTAGTGAATTGCAATTATAATTAAAAATATGACTTAAATAAAATCATTTTAAAACTTAAGTTAAAATATTTGATTATATTTTGAACAATAGTTAAGGGAAATGGTATTCGTGTGACACCGGACTAACGAGTGGTAAGTCGTGTCCATAAATATTGAATAATTGTTGTTGTGATGAGTCATTAACTTCTAATCATAAAACAAATGACAGGAAATGTGGTTTAGTTTTGCGCTGAACTTAAGATTTTATCGAAAACCAATCGGAGGACAACTTAGGCTTTAATCCCAATAAATCCTTAAAATGAAACCAAAAACAAGACTCAACTCAAGTATTGAAGAAAATGAGGAAAAAGTTAAGCAAAGAATTAACAAAAAGTTTTGTTTCGTTTGAACTTTAATCCAAAGAAAAGTTTTTGAGTCAAACAATTCACGCATTTGTGATTCATAAGAGTCTGTCTAATGTTTAGGGCATTGACTGACAGCACAACATATTATTACATAAACAGTAAATAAGAGCCTCGAAGTAGTTTTGGAGTCGACTGTAATTTCATATGTGAAGAGTCATTGAGTCTGTGCTTACGCTAAGACTTGTTTTTGAAACACTTTTCAGTCAATCAGTCGTTTTGTGCCTTAAAATACAAATCAAAATAAATATTTTTTCGACAATTTATTTGATTTGTATTTCACTAAATAAACACTAATTTATTTGATTTGTGAGAAAAATGTGTTAAAACAAAATCAATGTTTAAATAAATAATTATAAAAACATATAAATTGTGGCCTTATTTTCAAAAATTCATTTAAATTTTAATTTGATTTCAAAAAAACCAGTTATGAATTGATATTTGTTTTGGTCAACGATTACTGCAAAGAGTTGGTCCAAAACATATCAATTCTTAGAAAAAAAGAGATAATAAATGAGTGTTTCATTGATGGCTACGGGATATACCTGTATTCGACACTTCTTGTGTTTTGTTAACCTCTTGTTTTGGGTAATCATTACTCGGTTTTAACGTATTTAAGATTAAGACTAAATTCTTTACAGATATTAGGCTCTTGTGTTCTGGGAATCGGTATTTGGTTAACCATATCGTATGACACTTATGCCCGAATCCTTCCTTCGTATCACATCCTTTCAGCGGACAATTTAGCCATAATTATCGGTTGTCTTACATTCTTTGTGGCGTTTTGTGGATGTTGTGGTGCGTGGTTTCAAAACAAATGTCTTTTAACCACTTATTTGGTGTCAATCGTTATACTAATGCTGATGGAAATCACTGTCGGAACTCTTAGTTTTGCATTTAGAAGACAATTGAGTCGTACCTTAAAAGAGGAATTATTGGATGGCATTCAGAATAAGTATTTATTAGACGATAGTAATGGCATTCGTTCCACTTGGGATCAAATTCAGATTAATTTCAACTGTTGTGGTGTCCAAAACTATACGGATTGGCACTCAATAAAGGCCTGGAATGACAACCAATTTGTTCCCAATTCGTGTTGCATTCCTTCAGATTTTGCAAATGAGACTAAAGTCAATGAAAACATTGAGTTTGAAGAGTGCGGACGTAATCCAGATATTGAAAGAAATCGCTACAGAAGTCAAGGCTGTTATCAGAAGATCCGCCACTTTATTATGAATAACTTACATATCGTGGGTCTGACTTCAATAATCGTCGCTTTTATTCAGTTCTTTGCAATAGTGGCGGCACTTCTCATAATCTGTACAATGGATTATAAGAAACGGAACCGTTCGGTATTTCACAATCACAACAGTAGACCCACTTATAATCGAGTGCCGACTCTTTAATCAGACTTTAATTTTATTTAAAAATATATTTATACTTAATTTTTGTTTCCAATCATTTTTGTCACAAATTTTTAAAATCGTTTTGTTTTTGAATCTCATTAACAGCTTTTTTTAGTACAAAAAAAATGAACAAAAACTTTATAGAATCGAAACCATAAGTGCCTCAGTTTTTGTTAATTGTTTCGGTGCTTATGACCGGTGGAAGGCTTTATACATATTTTAGTAAATTTATAGCTATTTATATATATTTTTATGAAATTCCATTTACTTTGAATTTTATAAACATTTAATAATTATTTTTAAATCAATTTTTATGTTAAGAATTGATTGAAATATTAAATCATATGATTCCTAAACTGTGAATATAATTAATTCAATACTGATTTTATTTGGCGTTAAAATCAATTTGAAAACTAATCATTAATACAATGATTAAAATGTTTGCGAACTTATTATAAATGAAAAGTTTTTAAATTAAAAACTGGTTTTAAAACAAAGAGTGTTTCAAATCGATTGCATTCAACGATCAAAAGCGTAACTAAAGTGAAATCTCAAAGATATTGGCCTTAAATTTAATGCAGAAGTAATGAACACTTTTAAGAAAAGGCTGTGGCTCAGAATTGTTGACCCTGATCAATTCTATTTAATACCAGGATATAAAGTCTATGATTTGATTGTTTAGAATTTAAATTAGATTCAGAAGTCATCAGAAATTAGAGATAATATTAAGTCTTTTGAATAGAAATAGAAAAGGAATATATGTTTTGAACAGGAATTGAGTCAAATATTTATGCGATGAAGGAAATGCTTGACTACCGCACCTCCAACTCAGACACTCCTAAACAACTTCCAAGTGATTAGTTTTCTAACACTTTCTCATCATTAGATAAAAAGATCCCACGAAATCACTTTTATCTAATTATAAATTATTCGTTCATTAATTATGAATATCCGTTCCCTAAAAGTCAAACAATTGTTATCTTTTTATGACTCAAATACTTAAACAAATACTTTAATAATAAAAATTTAATAAAACTCCGAATATTGCAAAACATATAACGATTGCGAAAATAGTGTTTAGATATAAAAATTAAATCAAAAATTTCTTTATTCAGTCATAAGTATTTCAAAAAATCAATTCGAATATTTCTTAAAAGGTTTAAATGATCTCAACACCAATTGGTAACAATATCTACGATCAATTTAAACACTTAATAAAAGATCATATTTTTATAGATTTCATCAAAATTTATGAAATACCTTTTATAATTTTAAAGTTCAAATTCTGATCTATTAAGAAGCTTTTCCTTGATAATTTTTTAGTTTTTAAGTTTAATGGAAATTAAAAAAATATATTTTAATTAATTATTTTATATAATATACATAAATTTTCTATTTCCCATGCTTACTTCCTATGATTATTTCCCATGCTTACTTTTTAAGAAAATTTCGTTTTTTGATAAGCTTAACATTAATAAAATTGGACCAAGGATACAATAAAGAATCTTAAATAATAAGTTAATGAGAAAAAATCAGAGTTGAAGTCTTAAAATAACTTAAATACTGCAAACATTTTAAAAAAATTTATAGATATTTAATGTTAATCTGTTTTCGCAAACATTGTATATTTTACATTTTATTTTACCCTAGCTAAGTTAAGCCAAGATAATATTTCATTGAATCTTTATCAAAGAGTTGTGATAAATTCAAACAAATAATTATTAATTTCACAAAATTTATAAAAATAAATTTAGAATAAATTAAAATTAAAACAATTTATAGATTCAAATAAGTTTCGAAGTCTCGAGATTTTCAAAGTATTTAAATTTAAAGAAAAAAAAATAATTAACAGATATTTTGTTTAAGAATTTATTAAAATATTAGTCATATTTATTGGAAAACATTTACCCAAATAGTGATCAAAATGGGCAGGAAAACAATTATTATATATGAACCGGTGACGAGACGACATACAGTCTTAATGAATACGTGGTCCACTTTTTATGGTACACTTATATTATTTTTTGATACAATACTAATGGCAATGGCTTTGGGACTATTGTTTCTGTCAGTTGTGAACAGAACTAATTCTTATATTCATAACGACATCACTTATTTCTTCCATTACGGTATTCAAACATAACTTTAATCAAAATTAAATGAATAAAACATTAAAAATAGGACTCATCTTCTCGGCTTTCATTCTATTCTTGGCGGCACTCATGGGTTTTCTCGGATATCTTAGGAAATCTTTGGCCAATTTGTCACTTTCCTGGTCTCTAATGATCTGCGTTTTTCTTTTATTATTATTTCAATCAATTGTCTTAAGTCTGGTCTATAGAAAAGATCTCTCGGTTCTCATCAAAACTGAAGACGAGATGATATTCAATGAATATCTTAAACATAAAAAAAGTGGTAATAAATCTGATGTAACTAAAAAATATAAGAAAAAAGTCTATTCAATTTCAAAGAAATTTAAATGTTGTGGGTGGAAACACTATAATGATATGCTTTTAAAATATTCAGATACATTATTACCCTGTTCCTGCTGTACTCAAGATTATAATGAGTGCAAAATTTCCATTCGGGGCACAAATCTTGAAACGAAAAACGTGTGCAGAACTACTGACGAATACAAACTAAAGAATACCTGCAAACCAGAGGTTAGCCGAGCCTTTGAGGGCGATCTCAAATTTATATTAGTCTACAATATTGTCATTGTATTCATTGTTATTATCGACACTTATCTTACTTTTAAAATATCTGATGAATTATTGAAAGTACATCACGAATAGTCACGAATAGTCACGAATAATCACGAATAGTCACGAATAAACACGAATAGCCTTTTATTTAAATATGAAAATATTTCCTTTTTTTATTTAATATTAAAGATTTTCTTCTTATTTATTAACAAACTTTTAATATATAAAACAATTATTATTATTTACAAACTATTATTGGAATTTAAGCTAAAGTATAAAAATTCATTCGTTTGACTCTTAATTCAGTTGAGAATATGTGCTAAAAGTTAAGATATTTTATGAAAATAATGAGCGCTCAGATAAGCGGTGGTTCAGTTGACCACTGAATTCTCAAATTGAGTGCCACTCCATTGACCATCAAATGAATGGATGTAATAAGTTATGGTTCTTTAAATTTAATATTCTTTAAGGCTTTTGCCATTAGTTCGGAGGGATCTATAGTTGTTGTGATCGGTTCGGTTGACTTTTTAGGTGAACAGTTCTTACAAGTAATGTCCCGGTATTTCGTTGTCATTAATAAAAGTTGAGACCTTAAATGTTTTTTGCGTCGCTCTTCAATTGAGCGTAACTTTTCTCTAAAAATGCTTTTCTTGTCAACAAAGACAGAACCGGGATATTCCTTCATTTGTCTCATTCGTAAGAATTTAGTGAAATCCATTTCTTGAGCGGTTAAGAGCCAACACGTGGCGTTTCCCTCTCTCCTATTCTGTAGTTTAATAATCATTTGTTTTTTGGTTTTATTATTTTGTGATGTGTTGTCATAACCGACACAATAATTGAACCATTCATTAGTTCTCTCTTTGAGTTCATTAACTTCTCGTTTCATATTTTCAATTCCAAACGCTTTAACCAAAAGTGAAAACTTATTTGAAAAGTGTTGATAGAGTTGAGAGTCGGCCCAATTTAAGTCTCTTATTTTAAAGGCCGCGATTTCTGATAAATTACTTTTAGCTGTGATATGACGTGCGTTCAACTGGACATCAAAGACAATCGCATTATAAAACAAATTGATTCACAAAATGACATCAAAATTGATTTATAATACAATTCATGACATCATTGCATATAATAATAAATAACTTAATAAAAGTAATAAATAAATAATAACCTTAAAGGCGATGATATCATCTGTAGACCAACACAAGAGGTGTTTCAGTAAGACTAGAGACTCATCCATTCGTTCTGAGACCATAACGAGATCGAAAATATTCTCTAAATGTGATATATATTGTTTGATAGCCAACGGTTTTGTGAAGTCCGTTATATTCATTCCTAAGTCGAACATCATTTGATTGATTCCTATTTTGCCGATATATCTGTCTCTGAGTACTCTATCGGGAATCACTGAAAAGGGGTCCCCGAATATATCAAAGGTAATGTTCCACATTTTGTCGAGTCGGTAGTAATGAAACATAGACTCAAAAAGTTGGACCGGATTCCTGACTATTGTTATAAATACAGTTGTGTTTGGCATCAGTGAACTCATTGACTCGTAGTTAAGCCTTGAATGATGGGTCAGAATATTATATTGATGGTGGAATTGTTTGGGATCCGGTACTAAATTCCGATTGAATGGCTTCGGATGTCCCAAATAGTTGGCAGTTGCCGGCAATACAAACACTTTATTGTTAACCAAACCATTTCTCATAAAAATGTTTTGTATTGTAGTGGACGCACATTTGTGTGTCTTTAGGAACACTATATTATATTTAGGTCTACAGGTTTTGCCCATATTTTCCACTTTTTCTTCATTTTTATGCTTTACTTTTATTTGATTATTACTTTTATTTGATTTATTCGATGAATTGATTTTTGGGATAAAATTTTCTGTTGCGTTGTTGTTAGGGTTCGTCTTATAATTAGAAACACTATTGTGAAGACTCAGGAGTTCTCTATTTCCCTGAAGCCAATTATATCGAGAATATTCTTGACTGAAACCAACAGATAAATCAAAATTAGATAAAATAATCGTCACTTCCTTTAAATTTTCTTTTATTTTATCAAAAATATATAAAAATTTGTTTGGATTTTGAAAATCAAAGAAAATATTTTTGAACTAAATTTTATTTTTTAGAGATATTATGAAAGAACTCATTCAATGTTTAAATAATTTTTTTTGAGTTTATTTAACTTTTATTTGTTTATCAGTCTTTGTTGACAAGTTTTTCATTCATCGAATTTAAAAAAAATTTTTTACTAAAAATAATGGAAAATTTGCTTAACTTTTAAATTCAATTCGAGTTCTTGTTTTGTATTTACTCTTTTAGAATAGAATTGTAAACTTCATTGTAAACTAAATTCATTGTAAACTTGGATAAAATAATACTTACATCCGATTCTGTTGGAAATAGGCTGCGATGACGAATAGAGTTATCAATATAACCAAAAGGGTTTTCCGATTCATAATAAATAGACGAGAGAATAGAGTTGACATCCATTTGTTCATAACTGTTGACAATGAAGTGTCTACTCTTTAGGTAATCTTTTGATAGTCATTAAAATAGCAGACATTTGGTTGAATTTATGTGATTCAATTGTTGACCAGTTTTGTGACCATTGCTTATGACATCTGAAAAATTTAGATTAACTTTAGATTAGATTTTTAAGTAAACTTCACTTCAATTTAATAATTGAGTTCATTCTTACAATAGTATATTAAATTATAAGACAAAAAACAAATTTAAAATGGATTCAAGCGATTTGTATTAACTATAAGAATCTATTCGTATCTCAATATCAATCATAAGCCATAAGGAAAGCCAAAAGTGATTTAGATTTTTAGGAAACTATAAAATTAAGAGAACTGTTGCCAGAAATGATTAAATTTTATTAATTTCCAAAAATTAATAAAATCGATAATAAATATTGAGAACCGAATAGAAGTTTTGACCCAATTTTTCGTATTCTTCGATATAAACAAATATAAAGAGAATTCTATGAAATGATTTTTATTAATTTAGATAAATATAATTTATAGTCTTTTATATTTTCAATGGAAACTTTATAATACTATGAAAATATTTTTTATTAATCTATTGTTGAAATGTAGACACGCAATGAATATATATAAAGTATTCAAGTATTCAAGGTTCTATTTAGGTTCTACCAGTTTAATGTAATTTACATTCATTTTCAATGGTAACGAAATCATGTCTGAGAAAGTAGTCACAAGTTTTACCGTTAAATAATTTTACATTTCGTTTAAATCAATAATTGAATCGATATTTTAAGAATTCCCTCCGTTTTTAAAACTAGAGTTTTCTTCAAATATAATATAATGAAAAGTCATCAAAAGAATAGTAAAAAAAAACAATTCCTAATCGTAAGACTAATGACGAGCTCTAAATATTGGGATAAAATAACAGATATATCAGATTCTCAGGACTTTCAAATCGATTTCTTATAAATGATTTTTTTCAGAGGGAATCGACTTTTTCTCATTTAATTGATTTCTTGGGACTAATAATCAAATTCAAAGCTATTTTATGTTTGGGTTATTTTCATTCAAAAATAACACATTATATGGATAAAATATCTTGATCAAATAAAATATTTTGTTTGATAAAACGTAAAGGAAAACTTTCATAAAATGTGAATAAGCAAGAGTAAATTATCTTTTAGAAATGAAAAGAAAAGAGAATCATTTAGTCTTGCTTGGTCAATCTCAGTTGTTGCAAGCTATCTTTTCCTTAATTTTAAACTTTAAATAGAATTTCTAATTTCAGACTAACTTTAAGAGATTATTCCTTTAATGTATACTAAAATTTAATTCCCATTTGATGAGTGGTTAACACAAATAATCGTCGAAAGTATTGAAATCATAAGTAAAAGTTTAAATGAAACGCAAGAATTTATAACATAATAAATGATTAATTTTTATGACATTTTATTTCTTTACGATTTTTATCGAAATTTATTGCATCTTATTATTCGAAGAGAAAATGTATTATTATATGGAGGGTAGGGATAGGGATAACCAATGGTTTACTAATATTTGAGAATTACCCCCAGACTTGGATTCTTCAACTTTATTGATATAATTCTTATTATTAAATGTAAGAATTTTTGAATCCCCCGTTTAAAGGAGAACTTCAAATAATGGGAACTTTTGGTCATTCCTGCTATAAATGATATCTATTGAAATAAATACTTTTTTATTCCTTATCAGAATTGAGGAATAAATTAATAATTAAATGATAATAAAATTTTGGCCCCAATTTTGATGACTAGTTATTATAAATCAATTTTTAGTGAGATTTCAATTTATTCTTTTAAGTGTTTACTAATTTATCACTAATTATTATAATTCTGATTAAAATAGAAAAAGTAATTTTACGAATAGCAATGATATCACAAATTTTAGTCAACTTTTTATTTTGTTATTTATTCGCTATATATATACCAAAGATTATTCTATCACTGAACCATAAATTTATATTAATTTTATTCATTATATTTTAATTATTCATAACTAAAATGCTAAACAAATTTAGAAATTAAGTGATTAGTTATTACTTTTGTTTTTCAAAACCTTTTTTTAAATGTAAAAAATAGTCTTTCAATTTAAAAATATGAAAATTTGGTGAATTTATATTATCTTATATTACATCTTAATATAAAATTATGAAAATTTATTAAAAAAATTAAGAAAATAATAATAATAATGAAGTGATAAAAAAATAGCAAAATTTAATTGTATTAATGAAATATAAGTCAAACATTTAAAGACTAAGGCTTTGAAAAGGATTTCAGAAATGTTTTATTTTAATACAAATAAAAGATTAATTGAAAATCGATTTTAGAAACAATACATTTATAGTATTAATACATTTATTTTCATTAAGTAATCAAACCTTAATAAATATAAATTGGATTTTCTATAAAAATCTTTTGTGCTTGGTCAAATTTCATTTTCATAATATTTCTATATTTGGAGCTCTTAATACAAAAACTAATTTAATATTCAGTTATAAAACCATAAAACTAATTATCACAAAAAAAGGAAAGTATGAACTGATATGAATTGACCGAAATTAGTTCGTCTTTAGTATAACTTTTGATTAAACTCTATTTTATTACATATATTTAGTGTTTTGAAATATTTGCTGATAATCTTATTGTAATATTTATTATTAATATTAAGTTATATTCGAAAACAAAATTTCCTTTTAATGACTAACATTTCTGTTTATAATAATAAACATCTTTTGCTTATATAAGTCTATGTATTAAATATACAAATATATTATTTTTGCAATTAAGGGATGATTCAGACATTTGTCCCACTTTTCATTAGATCTGCTATTTTTGAAATATTCCTCATTAGAAAGGGATACCTATTTTTAAAATAATGATTTATTAACTTATTTATTTCTAAATTTATCCTAAAAAGTTTAATTAAATGTGAAACATATCCAATCATTATTTAAAAAGAGACTAGGATATTTTTACTTTTCTTTAATAATGAATCAACAATTTATATGAATATTATTTCAAATTCACTGACAGTTTAATTATTGTTAACACAATAATAACTTTATTAGAATAGAATTATCAAAATAAGCATGCAGCTTTTCTAATACTCAAGAATATAATTTATTGAAACTTAAAACGAAATATTATATTATTAAAGCAATAAATATATGTCAATAAGAATACATAGAAATACATCCATCAAATCAATTATATTCTTAAGTATTTCTTAGATAATACTTGAATTCAATTTAATTTCATTTTTAAAGATTATTCAAATAATCGATAAAATGATTAAAATATTGAGCCTTTCTTTTACGTTAGAATAAACCCATAATTTTAACTTTTGCTTACTTAGTTCAAAATTAAAGAAAGTGAGGGATCAATGAAACAATTTTTTGTTGTATTCTTACCTTAAGACAACTTAACACAACACAAATTCAAAGAAGAGTTTATTAAATACTGAATTCAAATATTGTTTAAGAAGTGAATATATTTTATGCAAACATATGAGTGTTTAAATATTTTGGTTAATGTGAGACACGAATCGGGAACTGATAGCAAATACTGATTGCGATGTGATATAACATAAATATAAAGTCAATGCATCGCCGTTTGAATGACGAACACAATCCTCACGAGTCGGTGCAACTGATTGCCAGCACTGGCAGTGGTTTATAAACTAATTCAAAATATTGTGTAATAGGAATACAATGCGATCGCCAATAGAATAGAGGCTATGAAACAGTAGTAAATGGACTAAACTATGGATTGAATAATAATGACTGCAATGAACTCAATAATCAAATGAAACAAAATTTGAGCCCTCAATAAACCCTCAAATAAACTCTTCGATAATAATTAATCAAAAGAAATTTGAGTAGACTTTTGTCGTCCGGAGTTAAGTCAGAAATGAGTCAAACAAAAAATATAGAAAAAGAGGAAAAGCCTCAAAACCAATCTTAGGGTTATATCAAACGTCAAAATCTCTGAAAAGCATTACTGACACTCAAATGACACAAATCGACTCTACTTTGCATTAAGTCTCGATCAGAATCGACAAACCATTCACAACAAATATCATTAAAGAAATATAGAAAACAATTGATGCTGTGCTCATACATGTGCTCATACATATGTTTCATTTATTTTAGTTTTAGTTGTAGTGCGACCAACACTTCAACAAAAGTTTCTAATTAAAAGACTTCCGAATTTCGTAATAATTATTAACAGAATTATTGTCACAATTGAAAAAAGGGTCGACTTTTGATTCAATATATTTTCTCTTTTGTTTATTTGAAAACATTTAAATGTATTCATAGAGTGAACATAATTTGCAATTCGTAGGCATAGACTTGAAATTTAATGAAACCCTTATTAAAATTGGAGGACAGCTCTCAAATATTCTCGAGGTTTGTTTTTAAAAATAGGAATAATCTTGGCAATCGCTATCTGCCAACACTATTTGGAATTGTGATTTTGAAACAACTTTCCATTGAATTAATGTTTTCACTTAGTTTTGAGACTAAAAAATGTTATATCATTTGCTCAGAGGAGTAAAAAATATATTCAAACAGAGGTTACTATTCTTACAATTCTTTCAGTCATTTTGAAGAACACCGTTAGAGCACAAAATTTGGTTTATTTCAAATTCAGTTCGTTGTTCAACAAAATTATATTCTCTTTTGGGGAGAGAGAGAGAGAGAGAGAGAGAGAGAGAGAGAGAGAGAGAGAGAGAACGTGTGTATTCTAAAAGAGCTCTTTTATGTTTTGCTGAAAGTGGGCTATCAATCGATTTTTTGTTTTTGAATCCGTATTAAACCGAAAACGTTATAATATTTTCCTTTAAATTTGAATGTAATTGTTTTTAGTGTGAGTTAATATATTCTAGCTAAATCCAATCTATTATAACATTATTAATGGTAATAATAAAAAGAAATACAAAATCATTGCTTATAAAAAGATAACTTCTATTTTCAAATGTAATGCATAGGAAAAGATATAATAAAATCATTTTCAGAAATAGTAATGAAATTCAATTCGATTTCTATTTATTTTTTTAAAATTAATGCCAACGAATACTATAATTGACTTTTTAAACAAAAAGTTTAAAAATCATTATAAAAAACCATTTAATAAAATTCCCTCAAAAAAATGAGAATCTTTTTTGTAATACAATAAAAGTCAAATATATCTGATTTATTCTTAGAAAAGATTAGTTTTATTGAGGGATAATATCATTGAATATTTCGGTCAACTAATGAGTTGAAGTGATGTCTGTACTCATAAGGAAACTGCAAATGGGATGTCATTATTGAATAGTTTGCGATAATTTCTTCTATTCATACAAATCATTGAAAGGAAAACATACAAACGAAGGACATAACAAACAAATTCAATGGAAAGAAGGCCTAAAAGTTTGCAAAAATGATTATTTCTTCTAATTATTACTTTTATTGTTATTATTGTCTCAATTGGAAGATCGGAAAGAGATAATACATAAGACTTACTCTTTGCTGTCATTTAACATATGAATGAAACAATTCTTCGAAACGTTAAGAAAATGAGAAACTTATGAAACTAAACAATGAATTGGAAGAGGATTTTGAGACAAACGGTTTGACACTAATAGAGTAAAGAAATCATTCATTTGCTTTCACTTAACCAAAGTTGTGACAAAAAACATTAGGCTTTCACTGCATTTTTTCAAAACAATGAGCTCTTCTGTTGAGAAATAGCACTTAAAATATTAGTCCGAACGGACGGACAGCTGATGACAGAAATGAAAATTTGCACCAAAATTAGTGCATTGAACTGAAAGTACATTAATTTGGTTATGAGTCGAGTTAAGAGAAAAGTCGAACTCCTGTTTGCGTAGAGACAACTGCTTTGCAAATGTTATGTCAGCGCAAAAAAGAGGAGAAATTTTATAAATTGAGTTAAACTATTAATGCAAAAAATAGGTTGTGTTTTGCAAACGCTTTGCAAATAAATTGTTTGTAATTTAAAAAACATTTGTGACAATAGAAAGGTATATAAGAGAAGACAATGATATGAAAAAAATATTCATTTGAGTTTAGTCTCTTTTTGGGGAAATTACTAACAGTTTTGCACGAAATATATTCATCAAAATTATCGAATAATATAAAGACTGAAATAATAATCTGAATAAAGGGATGGAAAATATTCTGTAATAAAATAGAAATGATTTAAGCGATGAATAAATTGATTGAAAAACTTTGTTATTCATTACTATAAATACTATAAATAATTCAAAATTTTCTCAATCGAAACGACTATAAGAGAGAAAATAGACAAACAATTTGTGAT
The DNA here is from genome assembly GCA_034695785.1 of Galumna obvia. Lineage (NCBI taxonomy): Eukaryota > Metazoa > Arthropoda > Arachnida > Sarcoptiformes > Galumnidae > Galumna > Galumna obvia. The sequence continues at coordinate 34,087 of JAQFZM010000301.1, forward strand.
ATTTAGAGAAAAAATAATGGAATAAATGTTATGCAAATAACCAGAGTTCGGGTCATTTATAATAAATATCAACCGAAAAGTGTGTCTCTTATTTCATTGATTAGATTCCACCCAAAACTTCAATTTAGTGTAATTTCTGATAAACAAATAAATGGAAAAATCGATACTTCTTTACAACAATTCTGTGAAGTTTGAGATAATTAACTCTCAGAACATTAAATAAAGTAATCGATTGATGTCTATATCATCAAAGAAAGTATTATTGCCTAGATCATTGCTATAACTCCAAAACATTTTGAAAGATGTTTAAATCGTAGACTCAAATATTTTTCAACTGATCCTCAAATTCAAAGAATATACTTTTTGCGAAACTAGTTTACCTGGTAATCTAATTTATAGCCTAATTGGCCTTGTTAATAAAATACATTAATTGAAATGATCTCAAATTAGAGGGAAAACTATATTTTGGCTCAAATAAAAACTTAATTACAAAATCGATTACAGAATTAAATGAAAAATATATTTTTTGTTGGAAAAACAAATAAAATGTTCATTAGAATTGGCTAGCACCATTATTTAGACACAAAATATAGATAACTTTCTTTTTATAATGTATAGAATTACATACCTTACGATTATAGACATCAAGTTTTAAGAGTAATTTGAATCCAATTTAATGAAATGTTTATCAAATAAAAAGTTTATGTAATTTAAGCTCTTTCTTGAATATTGTAAAGACATTGCCTTGATGAACGTTGACTTGGTCAAATTCCCAAAATAATTTCGACATTTTATTATAAAAAATTGTTTTTAGATAAATATTAATTCAATAAATTCTAATAATAGTTAATATCGTTATGAAAATGACATTTAAATGAATGGAATTAATGAGTCATTGAATAACGAATAAATTTTATGATTGAAATTCAATGAAAACATAAAAGTTTTAGTTTAAATTAATTGAATTTTTATGTATTTTCGTCTTTTGTCTCAATAGAAGTGTTCGCATACTTTCCCTGAATAAATATACGCTCAACCGAAATGCCTTCTTTACGATTAACTGTCTGTCGTTTAATGTAATCATTTTTAATTACTCTGAAACCACAGGACGTGACCAAAGAATCCATATATTCTGTGCCAAAAAAGTCGAACAAATTAATGTTTAATTATATTCACTTAAAATACAATTGAATGAATGCAAACCTAAAGAGAAATAGAAGGCACGGGTGCCGTCCTGTCGGACATAAAAATTTTCGGACAGTTTATGACCAGAGCTAAAACGAAGCATCGCGTGATCGTAGAGACCATAATCGCGGAAAAGTAATAAACCGTTTGGACGTAAGACCTGATCGATAGACAAAAGATAAGGAATTAATGACTGAAAAGATGTCTTTTTTTTCTCTGAATATTTAAAAGGCTTTTCGATAAAATTATTTTTCGTCGATATTTGTAGTGTTTTTTCTGAATTAATTTGTTTGAAAAATGAGGACAATTTAGTATAAAATCATGAGTTCTAAACAAAACAAACCTATAGTTATATAGTAATAGGATTTGAATATAATTTGAGACTCAAAGCGAACAAAACATCGATAAAAGAAATGATTGAAATAAAAGGAATTCATATTTCGAAACATTATTTTATTATTTTCGTCAATATTTTTATATAATTAAAAAGCCATTTGTTTTCCTTTTAAAACGATTATTAAAGAAAAAAAATGTAATTTCTATTCAAATTTATAAGAAAAGGAAAGTATTAATAATATTAGTCGTGTATTTGAATCAAAGAAAATAATGTAATTAAAAGTCAATCGATTTCAACAATCCTTAGAAAAAAATGGATTTTAAGAGAATTTGAAGCAAACAATGAATAAGTAATGTTCAGATTTAAAATGTACTTGAGCCTCTTTAAAATGTCCAGGGGCTAAAACAGCAGTTACATTATTTAAAATTTCCAATCTTAATTACAATGATTTGTTCGCTCATATTATTGTTGAATAAAAAATTATTATTAAAAACAAGTTTTAGTTGAAATTAATTCGACATATGTTTGAAAATTTGTTTCAAATTTATTTTTTGTGGAGAAAATAGACGTAAGAATTAATTTTTTAAATAACAAATATATTATTCATTGCAAACAGTTTTTTGTTACGAAATTTTTGCAAATTTAAAAAATAAAAAAATATATAAATTAATTGCTAATAAAGAAGCTAAATTCACAATAGTTTGCATGTTATTTGAAGGAATGATAAATTTTCATTAGTTTTATCATAATTTCTAATCTTTTGATTCAAAATCTTTTAATTTTTTTAATGGTTTTATCCATTTTTCGTGGAATTATTTAGCAATAAATCTAATAATTGTTTTTTAAATTTCATTATTTTTTCTGAATGTCTGAACATATTATTGAAGAAATTTTTTTGTATAAATTAAAAGGCAATTCATTTGAAACAAAATATTTGATAATATTTTAAAATACAATGAATTTTTAAGTTTTGTTAAGTGAGAAATCATAGAATTTGTGTTTTCAGATCAATTTTATCGGTTTGTGTGTAATCAACACTTTTCTCAAACATATAATTAATATGTTCTCAGATTTTAAGATTTTTTTCGGTAATTTAATCAAATATAAAAAACTAATTAATGATATTTTTTTCAAATATCTATATATCGATCATAAAGTAATTATTTAGATAAGTATTCCCTTTAAAGTTTAAACAAATGATATTAATGAAAATAATCATGCACAAATAATTTACAAAAAGAAATAAGACTCTTTTGGTATGCTTTGGGCTAAAGATTTACAAATTATTTCCTGAATGAAAACTGAGTTCAATGGAAGTGTTTTTGTAAATAAGTTGTTTTTAAAGACTTTGATTTCATATTTGATTACGAAATGAAAAGTGATCGCAGGAATGGATCACAAAAATATTCAGTCGATTGTTTACATAAACATTTGCTTCAGAGGCTTAAGTATTCAAAAGACTGACTTCTGGGGTGAACAGTGATAATCGGCTCTAGAATTCAATTTCTTCAAAACATTAGTACTTATTTGAATAAAACAAAATTTAAAACAAACAAAATATTAATAATTGAGATTATATTTAAAATATGACTCAAATCAGTACATAAAGTCTATGGATTATAAAAATGTATTCAAAGTTTATAACAATTGTGTCATTCAGTGTTAAATTAAATGTCAAAACTAATAAAACTCATTTGAATTCAATATAAACTTCAAATTCAAATATAAGGAAATTTAATAATGAAATCAAATTCAATAGATTTTATTGCTATTGATTGTCGTTATTGTTGTAACTTGCTCATTAATTATTAACTTTTTCAAGATTATTACTTAAGCTTTAGTTTTAGAACAAGGACAGGTAATTCCTCGGGGAAGGGTATAAGGTACTCTCATATCAAAATTGCTGATCAAAATTAGTGAAAGTTTTATCAAAAATGTTGAAGAAAGTTTAAATGTAAACTTGAACTAGCAACTTTACTAATATCTCATAATTAATGAGTTATTAATTAATGATTGCCAATCATTGTTAATGACTAATAAATTATTAGTAATAATATTCAAATAATAATTTATAACTATTACTTAAACCAGGGATGATGAAAGGGGGGTATTCCGGAATACCCCCCTAGAAGGCAAAATTTTCAAAATCCCTAGGAGTTTGGGACCCTTAACATTAGCCCCTATGGACAGACACTCGGTCTGTTGGCATTTTTTGGTCTAGGGTAGGGTATTTTGGTCAAAATACCCCCCCTAGGACTCGACCCTTTCGCCATCCCTGACTTAAACTAATGTCAGTTAATTTCAATTTGTTTTATAAAATATATTAACAAAAAATAAATAAAATTTGGTATTAAAATTAATTATTTTGAAATAAGCAAGGTTTTCTAATAAATCAAATTATATGTACTAATTATTACTAATTTATTAATAATAATTTTTTATATAATTTTTCATAGAATTTCATAGAAATGTTTTCGAATGAAATAATGATTAAAAATAAATTTGAATAATACACTTGACCTGCAAGCTTTATGAACACCAAGTTCTATGAACTGACCAGGTTTTGTGAACATCTTTTCAAAACTCATATAGAGGTAATGTTAAAAATTTACCAGGTTTTATGAACCAAATGGTCTGCACCGTTATGTTCATAAAACTTGCAAGTCAAGTGTAGTTTAATTTAAAAGTGAATTAAAATCAGTTTTAATTATTATTGAACTTGATAATCTTAAATATAATCTAATAAATCTATGTCTAACAGTTTTTGAAGAAAATTATTTAATTTTAAAATTTTTTATAACATAATGTATAACAAAACTCAATAAAACTAATTGAAAATGGATTTATCTTGATTAAATAGTTCAATTAAATTTATCTAATTGAAAATAGCTCTTGGTCAAGGCGTGTAAGTACAGACTGTTGTCAATGCGGTCAAACCATTTGGTTTCAGGAAAATCGTTAACAATACCGGTTTGTTTACCTTTTGGACACTTTTTATTACAGTACTCAATTGATAATTTTACCAAGTTTGGTTTTGGTCATTTGGTTAAAATTATCGGTTAGTTAAAATTACTGGTAAAAAGGAAAAATATCCATATAATTTCTTGCTTATATAGTTTTATTTGCAATTTATATCATATTATTAAATAAATAAGCTATTTTGTTTTTTTATGACTATTATTTCTTTTTAAATTGATTTTAAATCGAATAATTAATTATTTAAGATTTACTTTACCTTAATTCTATTTTAAATTTTAACAATAATTTCATTAATTTCTTAGTTTAAATAGTTAATTTTTATACAAGTTTTC
>JAQFZM010000302.1:0-38896 GCA_034695785.1 Galumna obvia
TTTTGTTTTAAAATTTAATGAATGAATGAATGAGTGTTCAAACAATAAGAGAAAATCAATGTTTAAATCAATTAAATGGCATTGTTTTCATTTTTTTCAATTGTATTAATAAGTAATGACTCATTACTAATGACTAATTAGATGTAATTTTTTATAGCAATTTGAATGTAATTAAAATGAGACTTTTGGCTGCTGTCAATCTCGTGGAACCACTTGAAGAACATATAGAAGAGGACCAGACATTTAACGATTTATATCAATTCCTCGATTCAAAGCGATGGCTTAAACTTAAGTTAATGGACTTAAAACAAATCGCAATGAATGCAATGAATCTAAATATCGAGTAAATGAACTGTTGTTTTATTCTTATAAATTAAATTTTTATAATTGAATTTTTTTTTAATAGTTTTGCGACTCTTATCAGGAATGCATTGGAAGGACCAGAATTTAGGTCATTTTTTCCCGAACCGACGGACCAGAATCCTTACGATTCTCCTCAATATTGTCCTGTTGGCCAAAATCCAAACCCTAATCCTAATCAATAACATGTCGTCGATAAAACTTAAGACATTTTTTTATACTATCTTTATTTGAAAAGAAATACAAAATATTTACTTATAATCTAAGCATTAAATAAAAGTTTAGTTTGGATTCAATACTTATTAAATGATTAATAAATGGTTAGAATTGGTTACAATTGGTTACAATCCGTAATCTATTCTTCTGTTTCGAAGGCCTTCTATATATTGATTGAGACGTTTATTGCCATCTGTTTGGACACCGAAATAGTCTTTAGGAGGCGATCCCTCGACGAGTCTAACGAAGTAATGGCAGTAAAAGTATCGAACCTCTCCGAACCTCATTCTCGCGTGTTTTCGGATCCCTTTCACTACCAGTCCTTTAGTGGCAAAACTCTCTCCGATCCACATCTTTGACTTAAACTCAAAATTGTGTTCACGAACTGCTATTTCCTGAGCCTCTAATAACACGTCTCTCACTATTTGTGCCCCTTTTTTAGGGATAAAAGACAACTGTTTGACCGCTTCGTCGATAGACATTCCTCTGATCTGATAATAAAATTGATTTTATATAAGATTTGTGTCCACTCTATAACTCACAAAACTGGTTATAAACCACATCTTTTTTGGGGAATATTTGATGTTTGGTCTGTAGTGACAATACGTCTGAAGTAATAATTTTAAGTGAATTAATCGATAATATAATTGATTTGATTGAAAGACTTACTCTTATATTTGGTTTATCCCCCGGTTTTGTTGGCGGCAAAACTACTAAATTTTTTTGTGGCCATCGTTTTGGCTCAGGATATGGTTTAGTAGCCTCCGGATCATATTCATAGGTTAAACACCTATTTGTTGTCGAGAAATTTCGGCTCAAAAATAAGGGACTGACCACTGATTTGGTCACAAAACCAGTGATTGCTTTAATTGATCCAAACATTTGTCTTATTTTAACTTAAATTCAATGTTTTTTGGTTTTGTTTATAGTTTTAGTAAACAATTGTCTGAAAACGCCTTCTGTCGGACTTTTGAAGAACTTTTGCTTAAATTAAAAACATTTAAAATTAAGTTTCAATAAAATGTGTTAACTTTTATCACATTTTAATATTTTTATCATTTAATCATTTTTATGAACAAATTTTTTTATTTTTCCAAATAAGTAAAACAATGGATGAAACGTTTAAATCTTTGGTTAACGAATTGCTGAAGACATCAATTAGTGAACAGTCATTTCAATCGTTGACATCCCGTGAGAATCAAATCAATCATTTGTTGAGACATCGGAAGTGTCCGATCGATGGTTGGGACGACTCTTTAATTGAATTACTCATAAATCGTATGTCACTAATGGATAGCAATAATTTTGTTTCAAACTATGGTTTGGGCGAAAGAGAGTCCAGATTTGCCTCAGAATTAGTGGCCAAAAGACACTATCGTTTGGGTCACGGAATCGGTCGCTCCGGAGATATTTGTGAACTTCAGCCGAAAGCCATCGGTTCGAGTCTTCTCAATGTTTTAACAAATAGTCTGGTATTGGATGTGATTCAATCAATAGGTGTTGCGAAGACCAGTTCCTGTTTTATAGTCCCGATGGCCACTGGTATGAGTCTAGTCCTCTGTTTATTAACCTTAAAGAGTGAGCGCCCGAACGCTAAGTATGTGATTTGGCCCCGAATCGATCAAAAGTCTTGTTTCAAATGTATTCTCACCGCTGGGTTTATACCACTTATTATCGATAATCAAATATTAGACAATAATTCACTTCAAACTGATTTCGAGACAATCGAACAAAAGATCTCTGAATTGGGAAATGAAGACATTCTCTGTGTTTTGACCACTACTTCATGTTTTGCTCCGCGAAATGCCGACGATTTGGAAAAGATTTCAAAATTATGTTTAGAAAAATCAATTCCTCATATCGTTAACAACGCTTATGGACTCCAATCGTCAAAATGTCTTCATTTGTTGGAACAGTCTTCAAGAGTTGGACGGATTGACGCTTTCGTTCAGAGCACAGATAAAAACTTTATGGTTCCGGTCGGCGGTTCTATTATTGCAGGTTTTAATAAAACATTTATCGATAAAATCAGTCAGAGTTATGCCGGACGCGGTTCCAGCACTCCATCCATTGATGTATTGATTACTTTATTACATCTCGGAATGAATGGATACAAAAAGTTACTCAAAGAACGTAAAGATAATTACATTTATCTCAAACAACGAATGTCTGAAATTAGCGATAAATTTGATGCGAAAGTCATTGAAAACAAATCAAATCAAATATCGATTGCAATGACTTTTAATTTGGAAAACCCTTTAAATGTCTCAGAATTAGGTTCAATGCTTTTCAAGAGGTGTATCTCTGGTACCAGAGTTGTTGCCATCGATGGTAAGATTAAGACAATCGGTGGCTATCAATTTAAGAATTGGGGTTCTCATACATCTGACTACAAACAACCCTATATTACTGCCGCGGCCGCCATCGGTGTCACCAAAGAAGACATAAACGCTTTCATTAAAAAACTTGAAAATGTTTTACAAATATTTTTTAAAAAACAAAATATTTTCTACAAATCGATTGAAATTAAATAATGTTTTCATAAGTAAAGAGTTTTATCGGAAGTTTTATTATTTTGTTTTGTTTTGTTTTATATCAAACTTTGAAATAATTGAATCAAAGAATAATAGAGATATAAATAATGAGAGGCTTTTCATCCCTTAAAATAGAAATGTGATGAGAGAAAGAAGGAAAGGGATGAGAGAGCGGTTGCGCTCATCTCATATTGTGAGCAAAAATCTCTAATAAAAATAATTTGATATTTTTATTATTGAATTAATTTAAACGAAATTTATATGGAATACAATCAAAGAAAATGATTGTCGAAGTGATTACAGTCTTGAGTTTATTAGCCATCGCTTCGATCGAATCTGAAGGTCTTTTATCCAAAAAAAAACTATTCCTTAAATCGCAGTTTTTGATGTCGTTATCAAAAGAGTTTTTAATTGTTTACAGAAACTTATGTCAAGAAAGACGTGTCGGACGTCTATAATATATACACAACTCAGGCATTCTTTGTTCAAATAACGAGCGATGCTTTGGATAAGGCTTTTGATTCGGGAAATGCCGTCGAATTCATAGCATCGATACACGGAATGCCTGATTTACCCCTTTGGATGCATTACCGACAATTGGATGGAAAGGAAAAGGCATACCTCTATGGCTCTCCCTTTCATAGTGACGACGGAGACATTGAAATAGAAGTTATTGCTATAAATCAATACAATTACGAAACCATTAAAGATATTCTCAAATTCCGAGTCATTAAAAGAGAAAGTATGCAATTATTTCATTCCTTAATATTTTTAATTATTTTTATTAATTCAAACAAATTTTTTAATATTCGAACACTTTTTTATTGTCTCCATTGAGACAGAGATATATCTCTTGAAAGTAAAAAGTTCTTCAGTTGAGAAAACCCAAACAATAATCAGGCATTAATTAGGCAATAACCAAGCAAGAATAATAATTATAATTTCAAAAAGATTTGTTTTTTAGTAAAGATATTCTCTTTCTTTTTAATTAAAATTTGATAAACATTTTAATTTTAAGATTATCAAGCTCATGTTAGAAAATTACATTCTAGTTTTGTAAATCTAAGTACTACTTACTAAGAGAAATAACATAAGCAAGCTCATTTAATTGGTCGAGTCTTTTCTATTTATTTATATTGCATTCTATCATTGATTTAATATATCCTGAAATCGAAACATAAAAATATCTCAAAAACAAATTAAGATCAAAATATAAGGAAATATAACTCAATTCATATTAATATTTATTTTATTTATTACTCAATCCTATGTCCAAAACATCCATTGATTTGAAGTTTTGTCATTCAATTGAAAGCCATTCGCAGATCTTTACCTCAAATAAAATTAGTGAATGAGTTCTGCAATTCTTGAGAGAATACTTTCAAAACGTTTTTCTCATGAATTTTAAATTTTATTAATAAACAAAATGTGTTCATACATTTCATATAAAATTTATTTTTATAATATTTTCTTATTTAATGACTTAATTTACTGAAATCAGAGCTAAAGTGATCTTAAAATGTCTTAAAATTGAAAAGAAATCCGGAAAAATACTATTCCATTAATATTAGATTTAATTGAAGTCATATTTATTTTTTAATATCGAATTATGAAAATCAGGTCTTATAAAACTCTTGCTATAAAAAATATAATTTGAACACTTTTAATAACAATAGAAGCAAGCTCAATCTTTTGCATTAATTATTTATTTATTTTTGTCTAATAAAGAGATTTATATTAAATAAAAGTACAAAATAATAGTATTAGAAATGTGTTTATTATGGGGTTATTTGAGGGCAAATTGGAAAACGCCATTTGGAAAATTCCTCAAAAAAGCTGTTCAAAAGTGTATTCCTCCCTTGAATTGAAAGCTATCCTTCAATAAATCTAAGAAAATATTTGTAAGTTTAAGAACTGATAATCTCTGATTTGCAGACATTTTATATATCACTTACTTTTATTCCATATTATTATTATTTTATGACTGAAAAACATATTCTGGGAAATAAGTAGACATCAAAAAATAGTATTACATTACTCTCACAAACAGAATAAATGCCATCAAAATAGATATCAAAAATTGCATTTAATGAGAGTCTAGTAAATTTTCATTTTCCTCCCAAATAACTTACTTTTTGACAAGTATCAATTTTGAAAAATAACATTGCTTAAAATCCTCTTTCTATTTTATTAATGCTTTTTATTTAAATGTAAGCAAGATGCATTTTATATTATACATATTTCATTTTTTTGAAATTTTGACAAATAATAGAAGTTTTTGTTATTTCAGCCAATTTTTTGACATATTTTTTAAAATTCAAATAATGTTTTATTAAAATAAGAAAATTGTTGTCAAAAATAAGAGTTAACTCATCTTAACTCTGTTTGTGTTGACTAATTAATTCCTTTACAAATCAATCATTATTTTAATAAATTCTAATTTATTTTGATTTGTGATTGACCAAGGACAAATTGAATATTCTGCATTTAATCATAGAATCTCATAAAGAGAATAGCAAGGGCAAATTCCTTACGATAACCTGATTCAGAATCTGAAATCCATATTAGGACAATATTAAAGAATGAAATACCATTCTTAACATATTTGAATGATATCTTTGAATGGTGCTTTTAAAATGCTTTCAAAAAAAAGATCAATTTAGCAAGATTATTAGAAATGGTTAATATTAATGAGTAGTAGTGAACTAAATAACAATTTTATATACAGTAAAACCTCTATATCTAATTACCTCTATATCTAAGAAACCTCTATATCTCAACCCCAAACCGTTGTTTCAATGATCATTTTGTATAGAAAATTACCTCCATATCTAAGAAACCTCTATATCTCAACCAAATTTCTGTTTCCCAACTCGGGTTTAGTTATAGAGCTTTTACTGTATAAATATTTTTGTCAAAAATAGACGAATTGTATAAACAAAGTATTCTTTTTACAAATGACTCAAATAATTACTTAAACGGCGATAACCTTTGGAATTACCTGAAATATAATAATACTCTCTATTTTTATCCCTTGTCAATTTTCTTTGAAATGCCAAATTTAATCAAGATAAGTAGGTAATTTTTTTAACAGTACCAATTTTATTTTCAATTTCTAAACTTTGCAATGCAACGCAAAGTTTGCATGCTTAAATTTTCTAAACAATAAAAATATTGAAAATAAAGAAACAGGTTTAGATCTGAATTTTGATCTAGTTTATATAAAATAAATTAATATCTTTTAAACCATTAAAAATTAAATTTATAATTATAAAAAAATTTAATAATTTATTTAGATTGAAATATATACTAGGTAACTGAAAAGAATCTTCTTATAAATAGAAATAAAGCCATAGTTTGGGTTAAAATAGTTTTATTTACATTAATATTAAAGAATATATTACATGGAGTCAATTTTGGGCCCAATTTTACTAAATATATCCAAATTATATAATTGTCCTTGACAATTTCTTAGAAAAAGTAAGGTTTATTCCTAATTTATAAAGTATCAATGAACTTAATGATATTGTGTATACAGTATACTAGTACATTTTATATGACAGTTATATTTAGTATATTAAATATAACTTTTGTTTATTATACGAAGTAATACATCAAACAAGTGACAGACTTTAATACATGAACAGGAATTTAATTTGGAATTCCTGTAACCTCTTACAGGAAATTTCAGCCTGCATATGGTTACCGATCACTCTCAGTGGGTATTCGGAGTCATATAATAGTTTTAATTAATTATATTTATAATTATAATTCTAAAATTATACTCGGTAAGATCAATAGATTTAATCGAGTTTTACTTAATTATGTCAATAAAATATTAAATTTTTATTAATAACCTTGCTAAATCAATTCCTGTAAGGGGATACAGGAATTCCATATAAAAATTCCTGTTAATGTATAAAAGTCATTCCCATCAAACAATTTGTTGTATTATATGTTAATAAATAATAAGAAAAAGTTTTTTTTATATCTATTTCTTATTGTCTTATTCTTTATAAGAGTCATATCTTTATTCAAAGATCAATATTTCGTTATTCAAAGTAACTAATATTATACGTAATTGAAGTAAATTAAATTAAGTTAATAACTGGTCACTGATTTCGTCAAATGAAAGTAATATGAGAATTGATATAAATTTAGTATTAAAAAAACATTAAATAAATTGTTTATTAAGGCTTCAAATTATGCTAAATATTCATTAATATTAAATAACTGCCCACACATTTAGTTCAATCTTGTTCATTTCTCTTGAGACAAAAAGCATGATTCCTCCATTATGCATATATTATTTATACTAGATTCACTTAACTTTCAATATTTAAAATTTGTTTAACCCTGCATAATATTATAAAGGAAGAGCCAAGTTTGAAGTCGAGGTGAGAATCAAAATTATTCATATTTTTGATTCTGAAATATATTTATTATTTTGAAAAAAAAGATGAAAATTGTGAACTACAATATCGATGATATGTTTAAAAACAATCGATTCGATGATGTCTTGAATATATTCAGAGAGAAGTTATGGAGAGAGAGTCAAGACGTTTATATCACAAAAATTGCTGCACCTCTTGATGTCGGCGGAAGATTACCTTTAGATCCCCGCGAAAAAGAGGGGTAAGTTCTTATCAGGGATGAGAGTCACGACTTGAGGGGATTTACTTAAACACTACTATCTAACCAAGATTAATTTTTCATTATAACTTCTTGTCTAGAAATATAGCTCTTATTTTAATTTATACTTAAAGTATACTTAAAGTGCATTTAATTCTCTATTGAAGGGATGATTATTGAATATTTCGGTTGATTTTCCCTCATTTTTGATAAAATATGAGAAATATAAAATTGATTCTAAGATATTTGTTAATAATAGAGTTATTATACGAATTGGAAGTACAGATAATTACACTCGAGATTTGTTAGATCTCGAAAGAGAAGTAGAAGTGATTAAGAATCGAAATCCCTGTCCCCGAAAGTACAAGGCAACTTCAGCTGAATATATGTTCAGGAGCAAATCATTTTACAGCGATTGGTGCAGCTTTCAACTGATCAGGGTAAGTTATTTTAAAGAATTAATTTATTTAAATAAGAAATTTAATATTAATAGTAATTAAGTGAGAGATAATTGAAAGAGTAATTTGTTTATTTGATTGAATCTTTTGCCCACACATTCATTTCCTTTCAGTTTTTATTCTTATAAAACTTTCTTTGAAATTCCATCGGGTTTTCAGAGTGCTTTCAATAAAACTTTAAAGAGAATCGATATTCAGTTCACACTATTTTGGGGTCATTTTCTGCAATTAATTGAATGTAAGTTTCATCTGAATATAGTAAACAAAGTTTATTATTTATTATACTTTTTGGCGATATTTCACAAATAAAACTTAAGAATGAATTCAAACTTAAAACTAATTTTGAGATTAAAGTGTAATAAACTTTACTGGATAAGCCTAAGTTCAAGATATTCCCTTAATGTTGACTTCACTGTAGCTTAAAATTCAAATTATTTATTTGAATTGAATTTCATTTTCTCTTATATTTAATAATTAAAATACTTTTAAATTTTAAAAGACTTAAGAATTTGTTTGAAATAACGATATATTTTTCATTTTAATATTTAATAGTATCAAGATCAATAGTTTCCAAATTCATTAAAAGAGGTTAAAGTTTTGAACAAATTTTCAAATATTCATTAATTATAGTCGAGAAATGCATAGAAAGTAATGGAAAGGAATAGAATTCAAACAAAAGAGTCAACAAATTCTCTAAATTTCATTAAACAATGTTTTCCACAAAATTATTGAACATAAAATCTAATCTAAATTTTTGCTGATTTTATAACATTTTTTTCTCAAAATTAAATGTAATTTTTGTGTCGAATATTAAACAAAATTTATTTGATGTGAAGAATATTCTATAATATTCTCCATAGAATTCATAACTGAGTATCGATAAGTGATCGCACTTTTATTAGTTAAGAGTAGCTCACTATCAATCAAATCAATGGTTGAATGTGTTAGCGATCAGTCACTGATAAGACTGGAAAATATGAGCCCTTAATATAATAAAATCAATGAATGAATTTTGAAGCCGTTGTGTCGTTAGTCAACGGTTTGTGTCATTAACAGAGTTTATTCTCATTCCATCAAAAATAATCGTTTTTTCCATTTCTTGTGATTAAATAACGTGTAATCAAAGCACTCGATTGAAGATCGGACACAAACTACGAATGTGAAACCGGAAACCCTTAATTCCTCCAATACTTCGATAAATGATTATAACGGCTATTATCTGCCACTGAAAGAGTCGTATCCAAAGCGTGACTATAAGATCGATATTATGCTTTGTTTTGTCGTTCCCCTCATCATTGGAACAATGATTGTCTCTTCCCTGACCTGTATTTTCTTCTACAATAAAGAAAAATCAATTAAAAGGTGTAATGAGAGTCCCGTCCAAATACAACGATACAACTCTATCAGTAGGGCTACACTTCATTTAAGATCTTTGGCTGAAAACCGGCAAAAATGGGATACTCTTCCAGAATCGTATAATTGGACTCTTCCTCGAACTATACTTAAAAAGAAAAGTCGACCGCCTATTCCTCAATCATTTATAACAGGATCCTTGTTAGTTTTATATATTTGTTCCTTTAAACTTAATCTTTGAAAACTGTTTTTATAGACCCGTGAGTAGAGCCTCGAGTTTCCGTCAAATGTCATTCGCAGCCGAATCCTTTACCTGAACTTATAGACCATTTCAACGATTGAGTTCTCGTTTCTTCGATAAGAGTTATTAATGGCGTTTCGCTCATACTTTTTGGCGATACTTTTTTTTTTATTGATTACAACATCGAGACATCAATACATTGGAAACATCACTAATTTTGTACGATATATAAAAGAAAAGGTTTCCATCATTTTTTGTATCGAATTCTTCTCATTTATTAAGTTATCGATCGTTTGAGTAATTTGTGATTCCATACAAAACAAGTCATTTGTTTCTATTGAATCTAAAAATCACACAAAAATAACAATTTCTCTAATAACAGAAAATAACTAATAAAAGATATTCTTTACTTTCTTTATGTTTCGTGACATTGAATTTCTTGTAATTAATCAAAGAATTACTTTACTTACGAATATTAGTTTCATTGTTTGCCATTCAATTCATAAATTAAAGGAAACCCATAATTATTGTGACCTACAAATCATTTTCCTTTCATTCAAACAATTATTAATACATAACTAATAATACATTTTCGGTGATTCTTTAATAAATCTATTATTGTCAGTGAGAACTAGATCACTTTGAAACAGGATCTTTATTCAATGCCTTACTCCTATTCAAAGTCAAGGTTTGAAAGAACAATCATTTTTAAGGAAAATAAAAATATAATTCAAGTTTTGGTGCTTTTATTATGCGTTCAATTTATATATAAAATCTATTTGTGGTTATATTATGTAATGATATATGTGTTTACGAATCCACTAATAATAGCTTTTAATCTTAAAATTCAATTTTTTTGTTTGAAATCTAATGTCCTCTATATTGAAGTCTCAGATATTAAATAATAAATTAAATTCTATATTAATATGTTTTTTATAGATATTAATAGATATTAAAGATCTTATCGTAAGTTCTAACTAATGGTTTTATTTGACATTAAACTTGAAAATAGCGTTATGAGCTATGAGCAAGGTCCTATTTTGAACTGCTTTATATCAAAGAAGTTTACTTTATTAACATTTTCTAAAAACCTATTGTTAACAGAAATTAAAATTTCAAAATTAAAGCAAATTTAATTTGATCTTGTATCTTTTTAAATTTTAGATAACAGTTATGTAATGAATTATTATAATACAATGAATTATTATTTATAATTGATCTTGATCATATTCCACAAAAATTAATAATTTAAGATAAAAACATAAAAAATGACATAAAAATCTTAAATTGGACTCATTTTTACAACTTTTAAAATATGGATGGGCAAGGGGGGTCTAGGGAGCACTTCCCCTAAGGCTTAGGGCCTAAGCTATGAAAAAAATTCTTTCAGATGCATAAAAAGCGGACCTCCCTGATTTTCTTATTTTTTTGAGCTAGACCAAAATGCATATTTTTCTCAAATTTTAAATATAAAAGAGATTAATATTTTAAATAAAAATTATTTTTTTAAGTTATGGTAATTTTGAATTTCGTTTATAAAACTCTGCTGAAGTAATATACCTGCTATAGATAGTAACCTTGCCCATCACTGCTTTTAAAACAACAATTTTTAATTTTTTCGGTTAAAAAAATGTTTTAAAATTGGTTCTTGGTTATTTATTTATCTATCTTACCTCAAAAAAAAGAATTGCAAAATAAATAATAAAGGTTTCATTAGTTCATATAAAGAAACATTACTTTTGTCTCTGATTTTGAGCCATTCCTTGATTTGCACATAAAAATCGATTCATTCCATTGACTGACAAAATCTAATTTTACGGACAATTTTACTTTAAAATAGGTTTTGAGGAAAAAACACAAAAAAATAAATTTACTTCAAAATATAATTCTATTAAACAAAATGTTATTTTGAATTTTTATTAAAAAACTTTCAAAAGGAAAGTGACTTCACTTCAATACTTCAATACTTTAATAATATTATAGAATTGTTGAAATCATTTTATAAATTCAATTGAATTGAACTAATCTTTTCAATAACCTGAAGAAGTTCTTCAAATTTAAAATCATTAATAGAAGTGCCCTAGGTAATACTACAAATAAATTAGGTACAAGAGATTCTATTGATAATAACATCTTGCTCATTTGATAGTACATTTGTATATTTTATATCTAGTATTCTATAGTTTTATTAAATATTTATATACATTTATGTACATGTATGTTTTTATGTTGAAAATATTAGAATCGTGTAAACTGTAATTTGAACTCAAAAAGACCTTGTTAATTTTAAAGCCAACAACGAATGGTAAGGAAAATAGGAATTAAAATATAATTGAATTAATGAAAATAAATTGGATTTTATTTGAAATATAAATGGAATTAATTAGTTTTAACATGGTAAGTTTGAATTGCAAAACTAATTAAAAGACCTGTCGCTTATAATGAAATTCTAAATACAAACAAATTTTATTTTTATAAAATAAACTATTATTTGATTATCAAAGTTATTGTAGAGAATTGAGTAATTGAGCAATTGAGCAAGGCATATTTTATTAGAAATCATTGGTTTGTTTTGTTTTATATGTCAACTATAGACAGCTTTTAATTAGTTTCAATCAAAGTGATCTTGGTGGTTGCAATTCACACATAGAAAAAGAAGAGTCTGTGATTGTCTAAGAATTGTGTCACAATAGTGTCTAAATAGTGTCAGGGTAAGTGTCTGGTAAGTGTCATGGTAAGATTAATCCTCTAAAATAAAGGAATTGGGATTTGTTTGACATTTTATTTGAAGTGTTTTGTAATTATCATTAAATTGCAATTATTCGACAGTTTCTCGAACTCAAAGAGGAAGAGTCGGCCATAAAATAGTATAACAAGAAATGAATGTTTGTTCTGATGTTTACAAAAAAATCCAAATAAAGAGAGAAATCAAATAAAATCTTCTTTTTGTGATTTGTTTGGAATCAAACGACTCTAGAATTCATTGACTCTAACTTTGATATCTTCTGACAACTAAATGATATAACAAATAAGTTTTCTTCAGTCAAAATTATTTTGCATTAGAATACTATTTAAAATAGTACTCCAATTCTAACCAATTCCTATGAAATTCAAATTTTTCGTATAAATATATACATTAACTATATTTGCATCAAAAGTATAAAAAAAACCTTTTATTTCACAAAATATATATATTTTATATTTTTCAAAACAAATGTTGTTCAACAGAATCTTCTCAGAGAATATCACAGAAAGGGGAGGGAGAGAGGGAGAGAGAGAGATAGAAATGATATATTTGTAAGCTTTATGAAGAATAAGTAAGATATATGAAGAATCCATTGAATATAAAAGGTGTAAGCTTACATCAATTCAAGTTAACATAGAATTTGTTGACAATAGTTGTTGTCCTCTCAGTTGGAGTCAATTCATTGAATTTTTTCATTTGAAATAAATATTTATTTTTCTTCGATAAAGACCTTAATTATTCATTAGAAGAGCTAATGATTGTATTTGATTAGAGTTTGTCCTTAAGACAGTTGACTAATGAAGACTTTATAAGAAAGACTTAGTGAAGAAAAATCCGATCAATTGGTTGTCGAAAGAAATTCACTAATTATTGATGATTTCAGTGAATTGCGGTCAAACCTAAGAATAAAATTTGGAACGAAATGGTAATTGATTTTATAGGTTCTGACATAAGAGTTAAGCAAAACATAATATAAACATGAAATGAGAGAATAATTTGAAAGAATGAAATATAGACCAAAAGGTTTATCTCAAAACCAGAGTCAAACTCAAGGAAATACAAACTTTTAAACACTTATTGTTCATTCAATAATGAATTTCAAATGAAAAATTGTTCTAATCATGTTCTAGTCAATGTTCAAGGCATTAATCAGTGCCCACTACTATTTCAAAGCTATTATTCAAATTCTACAGAAAAAGTTTTAATCACTTTATATATACTTTAAGTATAATTCGATACAATATTTTATATAAATAATATTTTACTGTTAGATATGACTCAAAAGCACTAAAAGTAGTTTAACACCAATTTTAGTATGAAATAAGTGCCGCACACTTACACTAATAGGAAAACAAAAATATTTTTAAAAATTGAATTATAATTATAATTAAATAAATTAAAGGTTTGAGTTGAATAAAACCTGATTCAAATATTTATATTCATTCTGAGTATAATTTTGTGTGAATAACAGTTTATTGAATCACTCAACAGAAATATTTATTGAATTGAAATCACCATAAGTCCGAAATTGTAAGTGTTCTCACTTTGGAGTTGGCATTGAAAAGGGTAGCAGTCGTTACCGAAACAGTACTGACTGTCATACCAACAGTTGTGGTAAACTTAGAGTTGTGTAAAAAAGTAAGATATTTCTTATATTTGTTATAATTATAATAATGTTTCACTACTTTTCACTAATGTTTTTTAAGATTTAGTACATGTATTGACGTATAAATAGATAAGAAATGCATTTCTTCTTCAAATATTTTCTTTTGGGAATAAATTATTTCATTGACACAATATATTTATTGGAGTATCAAAATAAACAAGATTACAGTGTAAACACAAATTCTATCCATCCATTTCTGACAACTTCTCGATATTCATTTTGATTTATTGCTTGTTATTAATATTGTTTTGCTTTGTTTGTAATACAATAATTAAAAATTATATATATTTACCAAATCTTAATTTGAGATCTATTTTATTCTTTAAAAGTAATAACTTTATGTAAAACCGTTTCAAAAAAACTTTTATTCAGTTTTACAATTATTAGACAATATTTAATATTTAATTCATTATCTAAAGAGAGATTATATCCATCAATACATTACTTAACAAATTTTAATATTAAAAGAAGAGATAAAATCAGAATTTAATGAAAATTAATTAAATATAAAATGATTGAGTATTAGATTCAAACGGATTATGATTTTTTATTTTATATTTTATATTCATTTAAATAATTCTTTATTTAAGTGTTTAATCGGTAATTAATGTAATAATTTGTCTGAAAAGGTCACTATGTTTTCACTTATTTTGTGTGTATTTATGTGAATACAAACATTTATTTACATAATTTTGAATGTTTTGTATAAATGTGTAATAATATATGTTTATTAATATTTATTTTTTTATTTCATATATTTTTAATTTTAATAAACTTACAGTCAATGCGTTTTTAAGATGAAGTTATTTTGTCCATGTACAGTGTCTGTATTTCCTCTATTATTCATAGAATTTTTTAACCTCAACTATGGTTTTGTCTATATTTTATCCTAATATTTTCTTTCTTGTATCTAGTATATTTTGCTTAGAATTCGATGTTATATACCATGTTAATTATTTTAGAGTTTTTAAAATTTGGAGTTAAAAAAGAATTTAATTCTTATGAATATTAAAAAATATACAGGGACAAAATGAAGTTCATCTTAAACGCAATGACTGTAAGTATGAAAAATAAAACTTTGTCCAAGAATTGACCTATTTTGGGCTATTTTCAAGTAATTCATTAGATTATTTACCAAGATAGAATCATTTTATTTGTATATCTTAATTATCACAACTCTTTTGTTAATAAATACTTTCCTTATTCATTGATTTCTTGATAAATTTCATGAATAATTTGAATATGCTTACTCATGTCTCATAGGTTAGACTAAAAATTACCTAAAAATGTCACTGAATTTAAAATGTATCATGATTTAAATATATCATGATCAAAAGTTTGTTAAGATATTAAGATATCAATTACTCAAAATTAACAATTAGTGTATATTTTATTATTTGCAATAAAAATAAGTATCAAAATTAGTGTGAATGAAGTCAATATTCAAAGACATTCAAAATAAAATTCTTATTTAGCAAGGCCAAATTTTATCTATCAAAGTTTTGCCAACATTTCATAATTATTTAAATTATATAACAATGTCTTCATTTTTCTTATTTCAATTCGGAAAAGGAATACATAAATTATTCTGTTCTTTAATTACGACATTTATATAGAAATTAGCAAGATAATTATCATTAATTTTTATCTTTAATTACTTTAATTTTAAATATAATGAATAGATTTCGATTTCAGCAGACATAACAAGAAATAAAAGACAAAAATTAAAAGAATAACCTTGCTAGAAATCTAATAAACTCATTTTTCGTAATAAAGTTTATTAGAAATGAGGAAAATTGAAAAAAAATATTAAATAATTATATTTTTCACAAATAATTTGAGTCTAATATGAAAATGAATTCACGACTTGAACTCAAAAGTATTTACAATTAATTCTTTAAATTTTAATATTTTAAAATCACGAAATATTATTAGTTATGACAATATTCAGGGCAACAATTATTTGAAATACTGTGCAAGATCATTGAGACTATTATTTTCTATGATTCTGTTTTTATGTGGATCTTACCATAACATAGATTTATTGTTACTTATGCTATCACTTGTTTTCGGTCAATAACATTGAAAGTTGTGATCAATTCGTATGTAATAATAAACTCTTATTATTAGTTATAATGATTTCTGTTTGACTGAAAGCGGAATCCATTAGTCATTAAAATCTCGAATGAATTGAATAGAATTGTCTCCTCTTTTTTGGTAAAAAATACTATGAATCCGGAATAACTAAAATAAAGGGAAATCTTCTGAAAAAACTTTATTTACTATAAAAAAAATAGAAGGAAAGGGACAACTGATTGAGTTCTCTATTTTTAAATATTCAGTAATTTTCTGTTCATTAATTTATTAAAATAACTAATTTTTATGTTTTTCACCCTTTCTTTCATCGGATGTTCACTTAATTGTTGTTTTCGACTAATTTTTTTAATTAAAAATAATTTGAATTAATTATTAGATTAAAATATAAAATCAATTAAAGCATTCTTTCATTTTTTATTTTCGTTTGATTAATCAATTTCTAGACTTGAGTTCGAAAGCATTAATCTTATAATAAACTTGGTCATATGAAATATGTTCATTTCAATTGATACTGATTTCCTTAGGAAAGTATGAAATTTGACGCCTCAACGACTCAATTGAGTGCTCGGAATCTGCGATAAAAGAAAAGTCGATTTAATTCAATACTGTTTTTGTGATTCTTTTGACCAAATTTTTGAACAAATTGTCAAAAACAATGCACTCAAAAATGAGTGAACGCTTGGCTTAATTTTGTGGAAATTTTTCATTTGAATGAAAATTTTGAATCATTTTTAAGGTAATGGTTAAGAGCGCAGTCTCTAAGTATCAAATCCTTTGGTATAAAACTTATATTTGTATTATAAACTGTAGTCAAGCAGTCATTTGACGATTAGAATTGCTTTTGAATATTTATTCTGAAAATCGGTACAAATTTACTTAAAGTTTTATTTAATACTAATCAAAAACATTTGAGATAATTGTTTCCAAAACTAATTAGTGTTATATAATATTCAGGACTAATATAAGCAAAGATTACATCAAAATCCGATTTTGCCGTTTGTTTAATAACACGAGTATTAAAACGAGAGGTAAGACATCACTTAATTCATACTTTAATTGCTTTAGATTTATATTTAAAAATATATTTATGTTTTAAGTCAATCATTTGTTAATTATTTGTGAAAATTATTTAAAGAATTTTATTCTAATCTGAATTCAAATTCGCCGACAAAACGACAAATAATTATTTGAGTCTTTGGTTTAAAACTACTTCTCTCTTAAGTCAAATATTAAATTAATTTTAAGATAAATAACTCACTTATAAGAAGTGATATATTTTAGTGGTTTTGTGCAACAAATAAAATGTTCTAGTTATTTTTTAAACAGGTAGAGCAATGTCTTGTGTGGGAAGGAAATCACATTTATTTTGATCTTATATTTCAATTCTTATATACTTATATTATGAAGTAATATATCTATAATTGAAATTCTTGAGCTCTTCTGGATCTTCTGAATACTTTTGTATGTGTTGGGTCATCTAATTTTGCGTTAAGTAATTTCGAGAAAATATTTTACATTCAATTTGAAATACTTTCGGCTAAAATGTAAACAACTAAAGATCTGGTCGTTTGACAAAACTTTAAAATTGAGTCACTCTTTGAGTTAAAAATAATAGAAATACCGAAAGAATTCACTAAAAGTGATGCAAAACTTATAAATCATAGCATTGAATGAAGTTTTAAATTTAGTAAATGCTTTTCGCTTCAATTAATAAATACTGAAAGCGATTATCCTTTAAAAAGGGAACTCTTTTTGATCGCCAAAAGTTAGCTTTTTCTCAATAATTGTCGAATAAATTAGATTTTTAGCAGAAATTATTGACATTTATATAACAAATTGATATTCTGCTACCGGTAACGACTCTAACGAATCACTGCTCACTTATATTGAGTGCCAGCACTGGACTAAATTACCAAAAGATAATGAAACCTACAGCAGAGTCAAAGGAAATACATACCACCAATGCTACCAATACTTCCAACATTATGAACAGTATTTCATTTTATTTCATTCTCAGTGATTATGGATTCATTCGAATTGTCATTAATTGAGTTTATGGCGAACTTCGTATCCAAATCTGAACACTCAGTCTATTCCTAAACTATACTTAACTATCATTACTGTTATTTCCCCCAAATTTATAATATATTCGGTATAGAAATGCAGTTAAACATCAATATATTAACCATTATTTGAGGTAAACTTCTATATATTAGCGAATAAATTATAAAGACTTTAAAAACATAAATATTAAAAGTGTGATATTTACTCAATGTTGTGCAAGATTATTTACAAATTATGTAATAGCTAACTATTAAAAGTGAAAATATCAGGAACAATCTAAAATAGATGTTTTTGTTTAAACAAGTAAATTCCAGTGATGGCTAGAAGGCTATTACAAAATAACCCTAACATTTGAAAACTTATACATTATGTCTATTGACAAACATTAGGACTGTAGAGGTTTTTAATAATAAATAAAATTTCATTCAATTCAAAACATGTTTACAGATTTGAAAACATTTTTTTCATTCAGTACTATATTTACTCAAATTGCATTCATTTCCTATAATTTCCGGTAAATTATTAAATAGTTTACAACAATAATCAAAAAAAGTATTTATCAGATAAATTAATTCGATTATAATTAGTTTTAATAAAACATCCATTTCTATTACTTTCATAAAATATTATTTCATTAAACCAATTATTATTAATATCTCTATATTTATATTTTATTTTAAAAATGATTTTCAGTACTTTCATTGTACGCCTAAATTCTAATGATTTTATACCTAAAAATTCGAGCCTTTGATTATAATTTAAATTAGCTTTAAATGTTATAAACTTTGTTATTTTTCTCTGGACTTTCTCTAATCTTGTTATTTGAGATTCAGTGTATACCAAGCATAAGTTACTATATTCCAGAATTGACGAAATATAAGATTGATATAAACGCAAAAAAAACTTTATAATTAATTCTTTTACAAATGTTTTTCAATTTATAGAACTTTTTTAGTGATTTTTCTATAATCATATCAATATGAGAGTTGAAACTCATATTTTTGTTATATACTATTCCCATATGTTTATGAGATTAAATTGTATTTATTGAAATATTGTCTAATTTATAATCAAAGATACCAGTTGTTTAGCCAAATTACCCCCTTAAATATGCTCCTTTATCCATCCTTGGTAAAATACTATTTGTTTGAGACTTATATTACAAATAAATAAAAGTTTAGCTCAAAATTTAAGTCATTAATTAAACGGAATTTATTTAATCAAAAATTTTTATTAAATAAATATTTAGAAAAGATTTAGAAATTGTTTAAATTAAGGAAATTAAAGAAAAAAAAAGAAGTAGTGCCTAACTTTTATTCTTTTTTTGACCTTTAATTTTGAAAATGTATTAAAATTATTTAAGTTCTCTATGAAAGTATATTCTCGTCACCAAAAATGTATTTTTCATAAAGAAATATATCTGAAGAGCCTTAAGAGAAGCGGGAGTTTTACTAATAGGTTATGCCAACCAAAGTTGTGTTATATATATAAATTACTTATAATTTATAAAATTTCAGAGTCTTCAGATCAAAACACATATTTATATAATTTATGACTGCATTTCCCGCTCTTTAAGTTCAGTGGCCAACAAATATCAAATGATTTTAATTAAAGTTTTTTTTATGAAAATTATTTGAACACATAATTAATCAAATAATTTGAAGCATTTCTTTAAAAAATCTTCGGTTAATTAATTGACAGCAATTTTGTGGATATTCTATCTAGTTACATTCTAATTAATTTAATTACATTACTAAACATTAGTAAACATTTAGAGTTCAATATATTTACTGTAATTTCTTGAAAATAAAAGATATTTGAGTTTCAATTAATTCATATTAAAATTAAAAACTTTTTCTTATAATATTTAACCATTTTTTCTAATTTTTATTTAATTTAATATTTCTTTTATTGTATTATTATTATTACCCATTATATCATATGAATATAAATGGCAAACAATGTTCTCAATTATATAACAAATTTTGATAAAAATATTTGTTTTTAAAATTAAATGACTGTTAATAAAAAAAAGGAGAGAACATACATATATGTCATCAAAATATAAATTTTATACGACATACATGTATGAAATCATTTATTATTTATGCAAATGTTTTGAAATAATGTCAGAGTTGGCCAACAGTTGGCTCTTCTATTAAGGTTTCGGTGAAATAACTTAAATGTTGAATAAATTACAGAATATTCTGAACGGTTTTAGACTGAGTTAACCCTTAAAAGTTCGATCAAAAATTCCTTTAAATAAATTCTAGTCATATCTAATGGGCTCTACTCTTAATCTCTGTTATTGTATATTACAAACAATGTATTATGAGAGACTAAAAATACTTAAATTTGCAAACATTAGAAAAAAGGAGAAATATTCAGATAATAAAAAATGTTTTTTAAATAAAATTTAAATTAAAAATTGTAAAAAATGAACGGTTGAATGAAATATCTTTTTATGAGAGTTCGAGAAATGGTACATTAGCTAAGATTCAATTGAGTAGAATAAAAATTTATGATAAATATATTTTTAATCATTCTGTAACACTATTTAATTCCCAGAATATATTAGAAATTGTAATAAATACAAAAAACTGTATAACTTATTAATGACTATTTTTAACTGAATGTAATTTTAAGACAAGTTCTTAAATAAATTATAATTATTATATTATTATTAGGATCCCTAAAAAATTGAGACATATTTACAAAAGTTATGCATTTCTTCAAAATAAAGTTTTATTGCAAAATAAATTAAGTGCTTGTAATATAAGATCAAGATAAAATCACCATACTTATTTACTAAGTTTAATATTAATGATAATACTTATGATTTTCCTAAAGTCTTTTAAAAGTTAATTTAAAAGAGAGACAAATCTATTTGAGTGCAGAACTAAATCCTATTTTAATAAATAGTGTATAAGAACTAAACTAAAAGTCACAAATCATTTATATCTCTATTGAGTTCTGCAAAAATCTAAAGAATATTCTTATTTCTAAGACATGTTTTTTGTGATCCCAGAAAGCAATCGACTGTTGACTGGAGTCAATTAATGAGCGGATGACCGGTTTAACCTCTCAATCCTGTGCTGAGTGTCATCGCTCTCCCCATAGTCTTCATTTATCCAAACGCTGAATAAATTTGATAATTTTGGTAATATTTTTATAATAAAGGCTTTGAGACAAATGTTTGAATCCTATATTAAATTTAATAACAAAAACAGACTCTAAATATACAAATAATGAAATAATATTAAAATAATTGTCTTTTCATTTCATATAACATTCAGTAAAACATTTGTTTCCATCCATTATTCAAATGAATTTAATTAACATAAACCAATAGATTGCAAATAATTTATCTTATTCGTGCCCTTGCAAACTTTGTGTACTAATATTGATTAGTCAGTCGTAAATAATTGCTATTTTGTTGCAAAATTTTCATTTTATTAGTTAAGTCTTTGTTTTGCTCTTTAATTGAAAATTTTATAACAGTTTTATTTACATTTTATATATAATAAAAAGTATTTAAAGTATAGAATGAAATATATTTTAAGGTATTATTAGAGGTTTATATCTACGAATGCATTAATAATTTAAAGAATTCCTACAAAAGTTGTCTTTAAATGAAAGTTAGACTGTATTTGACGGCTATTAAACCCATTTTTTGAGTCAACAAAATAATAGATTCAAAAGAATTTATAAAATAAACCTATTTTTCCGACTAAACTAAACATTAATCTTAAAAAACTCATTAAAAACTAACAAAGATTTGCAAAAATAAGAAAACACTGGATATATAAGTAAATAAAATTTAAGCATGATAAAAAAAGAAGAGAATTTCAAATACTGTTTGAAACTATCAGATTTAAATATTTAAATGAAAACCTATAGGTTTAGTTTAGTTTAGTTTAGTTTCGATAAGAAATCTGTTTTGTTCTCATTATTCGAGAGAAAATAAGTTTTGATCGAAAGTAAAGTTCATCGAATCTATTATTTAAATTTAAAATCAAAGCATTTGTTTAACAAACAATAATTAAATAACAAACGATTTTTCGGTGAATAAGATTTCGTTAAAACTATTCTTTTCTTTTATTTAATATTAAGTTAACGTTAAAAATCGTCGGCTGGTCTTCACTAGACTTCACTTCACTTTAATTTATTCAAATTTTTTATTCAGATTCTAATGATTTTAATTCATGTGAGACATTCTTTCTAATAATATTATTGCTTTGGGACACAATGAACAGCACATTGACCTCCATTTCTATAAGAATATTAGAATTAAATTAAATTTTTAAACAAAAGACAAATTGAATACAAATTTATTTAATAAATTTTTTGACATTAATTCCTATATTAATGTCTGAATCGTTTGTTAAACCACTGATTAAATCTTTTCATTCAATTTTTGTGGACTCAAATAATTCCACAATAATTCGGTTTCTCTATTGATTCATAACTTCAACCAATAAATTGGCCAAATCTAAGAGTAATCTTTCTCTTTGCTCTCCATCTCATTCTCCTCCCTTTCGCAACGTTTTGAAAAGACCAAGTGAGCATGATAACTAAACATTCAACTCTTATTGATTTGTTTTTAAATATATTTTCTGAGTTTGGATTTTGTCAAAAATCGATTAAATTTTAATGTTTTACTTTATTTCGATATTTTATTAGATATAAAATACCTTTTTATCAATAGGATTTTGAGCTTGGTTAAATAGAATTTAATTCTATAAATAAATATTTATTCTATAAAAATAAATCCAGGGGTAAATGAAATCTCTAATCGTATTCTTTTTCTTTGAAATAATTACTTATTTATTCGAAAATTTTTATTTTTGGAAATCCTTAACGAGAAAACAATTGAGAGGATGTCTGACCTCTCAAATGCGATCAAATTATTCTGTGCTATATTTTGGTCCTAAAGTTAGGCCAATGGAGGAGTAGTGGAAAACTGAGACCAAATGAGGAAAGTAATGATAAGTTGTAAATAACTAATTAATACATAACTCAATCCTTTTGCCATATATTATATTTCTTCAGATTTAGTCAGAAACTAATCTACATGTATGGCTCACTTTCCGATATATATATACTTTTAATGTACTGTTTATGATTGAATCGCACGATCCGAAGGACATGACTTATTCTATAAAAAATATAGTGACCACAATACTAATGCTGAACCTATTTAGTAGATTTTTGACCTGATAGCAATTGACTAAATTTGCTCTTGGCGATTTTATGTCAAATCAAATATTATTTATTCGTTAGAATATTGTTATGAAATATTCTGCCAAAAGAGATATTCAAATGATTTGTGAGAAATATATGGATTATCAAATGGCAAATAGGGTCGACTCCAATCATATCAGATGTTTTTGACCAAATTGTGAACAGAATTGCATAACAAAATCATAACAAATAAAAGGATTTATTAATAAATTTGCTGACAGTTGACAGACGTTATGATAAATACATTGAAAGTAAATAATACATATTTTATTACCATTAAGTCAACTGATGCTTACTTTAAGCCATTGAACTAATTATTGATCTGATTTCGTGAGTATTGACCCATAGATTAGTTTCAGAAATACATGAAATACAGAATTAATTCCACGAAAGAACTTCATTGAACTCGATTTGACAAAAACACAAACGAATTAAATACAAATATGTTTAGCCCTCACTTCAAATTATAAACTACATTATTCTTTATGTCCTTGGTGATTTATAAACGAAAACTAATTAAACTATAATTTGTTGATTAAATACATGTAAGTAATGCAAAATAAGAGAACAGTTTTATTAAATTCATTAAATTTCTATTAAAGTATTTGTTTTGTATCTAAACGTGAGTTAAATTGAAATTAATTGCCGTTGAATTGAATTTAATGTTAAGTTTATATAAATTAGAAATCATTACTACAAACCCTTATATGAGTAAAGATTAAGCAATGGATAAAAAGGAGCTTAATTGTGCAAAAACTACTATGTGCAAACATACCAATTTCATAAGGTTTCTCATATTGAAAGCATTTTATTCTAAGGTATTGCATAATACAATACTAATCACATGCTTTAAAATGCATCAGATTTATTAATGTACATGGTAAGCTTATCTGAAAAATAAAATTTAATTTGCGAGGTAGCTATAAATAATTCCACAAATAATTATCTTGATAAAACATTATTTTGATGAGACATCAATTTTGATAATAGCAAATAATAAGTAGCATGGAACTTTGTTTTGCATTTTTTGAGCTTTATTTGAGCGTTGGATTTATCCGATGAATACATATCTTATGGAATGTAAAGGAATGGAAGAAATATTTGAAATAATTGAGACTAAACTTTAAGGCAAAAACTTTTCGATTATATGTTTTTTTTCCTTAAAATTTGTTCCCAAAAGAAGATATATTTTGTGAATTATGTTCTCTCGAGGATAACATACATTTTGTTTATGAAAAATAAGGTTTATTCTATTCAGTATTTTTGATGATTTTTACATAAAATGGTGATCTTATCAACTGATCCCTTTGACATTCCTTTAAAGTAGATTCTGAGAACATAAAAAAAATTGTTCGACATTGCAATGGATAGGAATGGATAGGGTTTCATAAAATGACTTTCATTTAAAGAAAAAGAACATAAGTTGTCATGAATTTGACCGAATATTACACAACTTATTATAATAAGTGTTTCAACAAAAGATAATAACAAATGTTTATTATTTTCCTCTAAAATTAAATGAATCTCTTTTTCTATTCAAATATAAGTAATAAAAGAATAACATTTCAAAACATTTAGAAATTATGTTAACATTTTCTCAATATTTCGCCACAAATTTCACAAATTATCCATTTCTTAATGAAATGTAATAACAATGGAAAACATTTATATGAAAAACACATGAATGAACTCTTGTTAGAAGATCTCTGAGTGTTTCACTCTCTTTAGGTTTACTTTCAGTGCATTCAGTGCTTTCAGTACTCAATACGAAAATTTCCAGATTTTTTGAATAAATATTGTATTAGAAATGTAAGGCTTATTTAAAAAAAATCCATACCATTAAAATGAGCATTCATCAATTTTCAAAGCTTAATCATATTTTAATGATACTTACCTTTGAAATCAATAGTCATTTCAAAAGAATCAAATTTCAATTCCCTTTTATTCAGTTCTTTATAAAAGGATTTGCAAAAAATAAATAAAAACAATATTTAAAGGATGAAAACGTTTAAATCAATTTTCAAATCACTCATAATTTGTGTCCGATCATCAAAACTCAACAACATTTTCATTTAACTACAAGTTTTCAATTAACTGTTCTTTTAATGTTAATATTTTGAATAATTTTATGGAAAATATGTTAATATTGAAAGAATTCTTACATAAAACGGAATTATTTAGAATAAAATTATAATTTGATCTAGGCAATAGGCAATAATGTGGTAAACAAAAAACCACTTACTCTGTATGAGATAAGACAGACTTCTATTAAAATGGAAATAAGAGACTCTTAAACGACAATACATTTGAAGTGAAATTGATTTGAAAATAATATAAAATAAGATCTTCTTTTGAAAATCTAATTATTATTTCAATTATACTTTATTTTCAACTTTTTGTTGACAGAATTCAAAGTAAAATCTCCTTAGTTTTGACATATAATTAGTTAATAACAGAATTATTTTCTATAAAAATATTAATTTCCTGTCTATGAGTTTATGGAACCAATATTTTCATTAATAATATATTCATTAATTGATTCATTGATTGAAAAATTAGAGCAATTAGTCAAAAATGACATCAATTCATAATATATGAATGTATACTAGGCCTGAATGTATTGCAAAATTGCATGAGGGTCATTTTGTTATTCTAGACACTTTATAATGAGCTCTCATTCATAAAACTAAATCTATTTTAGCAATTTTTAAACAAAACAAATATAAGTTTATTATATTTAAATATTATTACATTTAAAAAGTGTTTTCAAGGAATAAACCTTTAAATTGTGTTTTAGTAATTAATATTTTTGAAAATATCTGTTCTTTAATTTAATTTAATAAAATGAGTAATAAAAATATTTGATGAGAAACTAAACATAAGTTATATAATTAATTGAAGGGCTTTTGATAAGAAGTGAGTAAATATTCATTAAAACTTAAAACGAGTCTTAATTTTCTCGTTATATAACATTCTATAAAAACACTTTCTCTTCAAAAATAAAACAAATTTTGTTTTCCGAAACCTTATATAACTTATAACTGATAAACATTTTGATGGTTTCATTACTTTTTTTACCTCTTTATTACACATTTGGACAAAACGTGAGATAAAAAGGCGATATTATTTTGATTAATATGCTTTTAATTACCTTTCTAAATCTAATATTCAAACTTAATAAGAGAATAAATCAAATATTAATTTTAAAATGTATTTTATTTATTTAATGTTTTTGTACTGAATTTAAAAAAAATCCATTTAAGGTTTTTTAAATAAATGTTTAGAAAATAATGTATTGTTTTTAGAGTCAATGAATTCCTATTTTGATAAACAATTTAAACCAATAATAGAAAAGAATTCAATTTTGAAAAAAATAATTTTAAGATAAAAGTTGGAAACAATAAAATTCCAGTATTTCTGAGATTTTGTCTGAAGTGAATACACTATTGTTTGATTTGAAGACATTTCCGGCAAATTTGGTTGACATTCAATTCAAGTTTAAAATAAAATTATTTTCGTTTTTTTCCATTTGAAGCCTCAACACAACTAAATGTAAATAAAATGTTCATGCTATTTTCATCCTATTCACACGAACTTATTTAATTAGAATTCTATCTAAAATTGTATCATGGTCGAAAAAATCATAATGACTATTTTATTTGATTTATTTTACTTATCTATTATATTTGGTTCTTGTTTAGCACAAAATCTAGACATTTACAATTAGTTAAATCTTCTTCTTCTATAATTTAAATTTTTTTTAAGATTATTCTTCGACTATTCTTTGACTATTTTTTTAAGTAAATATAACAAACTTTTTGAGAATATATTAAAGAAATTGGTATTAAGCAGGGATGGCCAAAGGGGGATTTTCCGGAATACCCTCTAGAGGAACCAAAAGGCAAAATACCCTCTAGGAGTTTGGGACCCTTAACATTAGCATCTATGGACAGGCACTAGATCTGTTGGGATTTTTGGTCTAGGTGGTATTTTGGCCAAATCGCCCCCTAGGACTAGATCCTCTGGCCATCCCTGGTATTAAATCTAACCTTTGATAGAAAGTGAATAAAAATATTTACATTTTTAAAGAAATGATTAAATGGTTGAATAATAATATGACTTATTTGTTGCATAAAATGAATTCATTTGCGAATGAGTTTATTATTTTTGTCGAACATTGAGTCAAATAAAAGACTTTCAAATAATTATATAATTAAAAGATTACAGTTTTATAAAATATTGATTTTTTAAAATTTTAAAATAGTTACAAGGTTAATTAAGATGCATCTCCAGACACATCTCTTGCACAGAATTTGATGGGTATTAGACGGTACCATCTTTTGAATCGGGGAAAACATACTTGCACAGTTTGAAACTAATTGATTGAGTTTATTGATATTATAAAAATAAAAATGTCACTCAAATATCTGCAACTTATCTTGTCAATTTATCCCCAGTGATTCGGTTTTCCAGACAACTAATACTTAGTCTTTACCCGAAGTATTTCACACATAATATCTTAAATTACTTTTGAGTCAGAAATAGTGATCTCTTTTGGAAACTCTATTTTTTCCAATCATTTCATTTCAATTAAACTTAGTTTTGACCGACGATTATCTTATAAGAACTGATGAAATCTCAGTTAATTCCGATATAATCAATTGGGATATTCCAAGATCTTCTTTCAACAGACATAACCACTAAACCGAATAATTAAATGCATATATCATTGACTGAACTCAAAATCCATTTTCTGAACCTCTCTTTCTTTGATGATCTTGGTAAAATTACTTTTTTAAGAGAACAAGGTTTTCTAATAATATATTTGACGGAATTTAAAATAAAATTTTCAAATTATCCCTTTTTTGAAGGAAATATTAATAATAATTTAATTAATTTATTTGAATAAAAGTCAGAAATAATAAACAAATGCCTGAGAGAGAGACACATCTCATCCAATATTATGAATACAATTACAGTGGGGTATTATATATAACATTGGTCAGTTAATTAGATCGGTTATTACTTTGCATTTATAGGAATGGTTTTTAGATTTAGTTAATAAGAAAGGTCAAAAATAAGATAGGTACTTAATTAGATTGATCATCCACTTTATCTGTTTTTTGTTTGAATATTTACTCTTTTGTTTCGACAAATGTCTATATTATAGTATAATTTTGTCGAAATTTATTTTAAAAATTATAATAAGAAATAAGAAGAGATTCTTAGCTATAAATTAAATTATTTGATAACACGTTTGAAATATACTTTCAAATATTGAATAATTGTCATAATATGTGACAAACAGTACATAACTGTTTCGTTTCCAAAGCACTCAACAAGAGTTGAGTCAACTTTTCTCGGATATTAAATTCTCATCCAATAAATGAAATATAAAAAAATATTTTCTTATATAAGATTAGAACTCAGATTAAATTGTTCTTCACTTTTATAAGAGAACTGTTTTTTCCAGTCATTTCCCGGTTTATTAAAATCTTAACCATTTCTACCTGAGCTTCAATTGGTCTATTGAATTGTCAAAACTAGTGCCCATCTCTGATAGATATGTTTATAAATGAACTTTTATTATATCAATAATATGAAAGAGTTGATGAAAATCACTTAAAGATAACCGAAACAAATCTATTTATTCTGTGCTAAAGATTTTTGATTATACAAAGTATTATCAAAATATTAGTCAATTCAATAACTATTTATTTGTTAGAAATTCTGGTCAATACAAAAGAGATAATGAGATAACAAAAGAGATTTATTATATTATATTATTATTATTATTATTATTATTATTATTATTATTATTATTATTATTTTGTGAACTGTTGTCAGAACTTTTTTGTTAAAACTTTATAATTAAAACATTTAACTTCTATTCGATTAGAATTCAATTTTAGTGCAAAAATTTATTTAATTTTAAGTAAAGACAAAATAAGAGTTTAATAAATTTTTTTTATTTCTTAGAACTTATGAAGATTTCGATGGAATCGTTTCGGAAGCTTTTCTGAAGGCGTTATAACATATATAAGGAGTCAGTCATTGATTTGGCGCAAAACACACAGCAGTCAGCCCTGAATAGCATTCAATACTTGAGAGCACAACAGACATAAGACAAGTGATCGAATTGAGAGCTCAAGTATTAGAGAAATAAAGCTGACAAATGAGCTGGACTGAGCTAGATGCAATAAATGCTATGATTGTCAAATGGAACGCTTGAAAAGTTACGTTTTCTTCCTCTGAAAATCTAATGACTTATAATAATTTTAAATAAATTGTGTTTTAAAACTGATGTCAGAATCTTATGAAGTTTTAATTGACTTAACATTAATTCAAATTTATTGAGAGTTTGAATTGAATTATCATTTCATCCGAAACATCCCTTCAGTTAATATTGATTTTCAAGTCTTCAGTGAATTAAAAGTAAATGAGTCGAACTTTTTTCTAATGATTTCTAAAAGGATTCCATTAATGAAACTAATGTTAAGATCAAAAATAAGAAATTCTGTATTCATTTTATATTGAAGTTATGGAAGAAATAAATATTGAGTCACTGAACGGTTCTTCAAAGGGTTCGTCATGTTTTCAGTTATTTGAGTACATGAATACACGTAATCCTAATGACAACCAAATAGACGGCTCTCAAGTGACCGCACAAGTGTTGTCGTGGGCTGAAGACAACTGCACCAGAATTTTATCAGAAATTAATGCCATCGAAAGCGAGAAATATCCGCTCGAATTTCCATATTATATAAGAACAACGGCTACCATTGTCTGCACAATTGTCCTAATATTGGGAACCACTGGCAATCTATTAGTGCCGATAGTCGTCATCAAAACCAAAGAACTGCGAAACTCGACAAATCTCTTTCTAATCAATTTAAGTATCGCTGATTTACTCGTTTTAATCGGTAATTACTATTCATATGTTTTGCCAAATCATTAAAAAAAACCTTTTTTTTGACAAAATATTAACACATGTCTTATTCCTTCCTTCTGTCAGTATGTATGCCAACAGTCCTCATCGAATTGCATACCAAACCTGAGATCTGGCATTTAGGAGAGTGGATGTGTGAGTCTTTTCTAAATATTTTTATACACATTTCAAAACAACCAGCAAATGTTAGACAATTTTTAGGTCGATTCTAATCATCCATTTATTAAAATACTTATTAATAGATTTATAGGAAATAATAGTTGTCTTTAAGTTTATTCACTTCTTTTTATTTATTTTGTTTAAAACATAATTCTTTGTAAATGTTTTTATTTCGTGATTTCAGAGAAAAATATTTTAGAAATTTTTATAGAAATTCGAGTCATCTCTAAGATATAGTACTGACAATACAGTACTGAAGTTTAGATGACAGCCATTCTGTCCTCTTTTGTACAATGTTTTGAATGATTGATTAGTTGGTAATCGCAGCACAAATATATGTAAATTATGGAATTCCACTTTATTGAACAAGATTCAAAATCAAAC
This sequence comes from Galumna obvia, assembly GCA_034695785.1. Taxonomy (NCBI): domain Eukaryota; kingdom Metazoa; phylum Arthropoda; class Arachnida; order Sarcoptiformes; family Galumnidae; genus Galumna; species Galumna obvia. The sequence continues at coordinate 31,104 of JAQFZM010000302.1, forward strand.
CCTAACATTATTAGAAAAATTTTTATTCACTAAATTTTTCTATAAAATCTACCAAGATGCACATTTATAGCATATAGTATGGCAACATAAGAATTTTAGTAATATTATCTAGTTCCAATTCAAATGAATGGCATTTGAAGGCCTTTTTTATCTGATTTAAAAACAGTTTACAATTTGATGTCATTTTAAAAATATTATTTATTTCGTATAATATTTGAAACAATTAAAATGATTGTATCTAGATAATTCAATCTTACAAATATTATGACTAGAATAAATGTTTAGATTTGTTCATTTGACAAAATGATCCTTTGTAAATAACAAATAGAAGAATATTAGAGAAAAGACTACTTAAATATAAGAACAAATAATATTTAAATTCAAAAGTTATGAATAGTGTCTAAGACTTGGATACTAAGATACAAACTTATACACTGTATGTACTACTTATAACTTAAACTCTAAACACATCAAAAAGTCCTTCAAAAATTGATAATAAAGTTTACGGAAAAATAGAAAATTCCTTTCCCTATAAACTAAAAAAAATTTAATATCCGAAAATCGAGTTCTTTATTATTTTGTTTAAAACCTAGAATTCTAAGAATTGATGACAAACTATAATTAAATTAAACATCAATTCTATGAAATCACTCCAACCATGACTTTTAATCATTATTTTATCAATTATTATAACAATTTATTAAAATAATCATTAATTTTATTAATGATTTCTTTTAGTAACAAAACGAAAAACTTTTTTAAATTATAAAAAACATTCGGAAAAAGAAAAATCCTCTTATAATTGATTAAAGTTTACGATATATATAGTTCTTTATAAATATATACCATTTGTATTCTAACGTTCTTTAAGGTATATAATTCTAAAGAATATACAGCAGAGATGGCCAAAGGAGCCGATCCAAGAGAAGGATGATTTAGTTAAAATACCCCCCAGGGTTAAAAACCTTAACAGACCTAATGCTCACCCATAGATGTTAATGTTTTCAAATCATATGGGAGATATTCCGGAAAACCCCCCCATTGGCAGTCCCTCATATAAAGTGAAGGCATATAAACAAAGACTTTGAACTTTTACTATTCCTTCGATACCTATATATGTAAATGAGTTGTGATATGTTTTTTAATCAAATATTTCCAACTCTTTATTAAAGTGTCAAAAGAATTCAATAATGAAATGTGGAATTCAATTATATTATGAAAATTAGTCGAACCCTAAATAGAACAAAGACTGAGAATAATAATGATCATCAAGATAGTCTCAATAACAAGAGTCCCTAATAATTTTTTAATCTGATTATAAAAAGCGGTTTAAATTTGGTCCTCTAATTGATTCGAATTGAATTCTGACATTTACTTATAGCCGATATAGTGCCTTACTCATTTTTGTTTAAATTTTACTCTAAAATTTAGACTCTAAATAGATATTTGTCTCTCAATGATTGATAAAATTTGGATACAATTTGTTGGAAACAATCAAAAAGTGTTTTATCGCAACAAAGAATTTGTGGTTTAATTCAATTGTTTTTATCTTTTGAGTCAAATCTAAAACTCAATTAATTCAGAGCTGAGAACAACTGAAACGGAATTCATTGATTGTGTGTTCTGTCAGACATAAAGAGTGGAATAAACTTCAGTCGAAGAAATGTCACTAAAAATGATGAACAAAATCATACCATTGAGAGGTCAAGTGCACAGACTTTGTGTCAATAGACCTTTTTTTTTAATAAAATCTTTTAGTCAGAAGTTATTGCCATCACTTTTACTATCAGTACTACTGGTTATAGAGCCAATACCCGAACATTTGCCGGTCATTTCACTTTACTTTCATTATAAGTCTATTCCTTCTAAACATAAAAGTATGAAAAAATATGGAAAAAAATATTTTTTTAGAAAAAAACCAAAATTTATTACTTAAAGTAAACAAACCATATGTTACTTAATGTCATCAAAATTTTATAGAATACTCGAATATACTAAAATTCTATGCAATGAATGTTCTAGGGCCAATTTCTATGATTTCTTACATAATCTAATCATTAAATGAAAGTATCGGTAAATTTTATTTATTCGATAAACTTTTTCCATAAAAGATTTAATTATATAACTAAACATAGAATTTACATAAAATATTCATTATTTTCAAATTGATTATATCATGGAGTCGACATTTAAATTATCCTGTAAATATACTGTATAATTTGAACATATAATATAAGCAAGAACAATTTATGTGAAAAGTTTCAAATATCATATTATGGATAATAAGAAAATAAACGATAAATTATTAGCGATAAAACTAATCATATTTTTATTAAATAATTTCAGAATTTTATAAAATTTTCGCTGAAATCAAAGTCAAAGAATTTTTAGTCAAAGAAAAGATGTAAAACAAATATTTGAGATTAGATTTTGTTTTACTTAATTGAAGTTTTAATAAATAATTTATGAGTCGGAGGTGTTGGACATCATAACGATAGCTGTCATACAGTCATTGTTAAGTCAATTCCATCAGAACTGAACTAAAAATTCATTAACTTTTATGTTTGAATCTAATGAAGAGTTGAATGTACTCGAGGTATAAGTTATTCCTTTTTATTAAGAAAATAGTTTCGCTGTAATCTTAGACCAAATTCACTGGAAATTGAATTATAAAAATAATGAGCAAGTTACTTTATGTTACTTTATATAATTAGATATTTTTTAAAAGTTTGGAGATATGTTTCTTAAATTGAATCTTGGACAATATTTGGTTTGATTTGCATACAAATTAATTTATGAGTCACCATATAATTGATGTACTTTTTCTTGAGATTCGTTCTGAACGGTTGACATTTACGTCACGTTTTAATTTGTTTAATGAAACTTATATTATGTACTGAATATAATATTAACATAAAATAAGGCAATCATTTAAATGATGACCTTTTCATGGGATTGAAGAGTGTTTTAACCTTTTGTTTATTATTTTTCAAAATGTTATCATTTTTTAATCAAATTTTAGATTTAATTAAACGAATTTTCCTATAAATATATGACATTCAAAGTAAGACCTTTTATCTTCTCATTACTAAATGGTTTAGCACTTGTTTCACTGTTTTTTATATGTAGATATTTATGTCTTTCAAAATGATTAATGCATTTGTTTTAATACTTTTAGTATTACTTCAAACGAAAAGTTTTAGTTCTAAACTTATTGTTAAAACTTAAAAATGATAAAAATAACATCTCTTTTCTCAACTCTTTTTATGCTATTTTTCAAATAAAACTTAATTTAATAATAAGTTTCGAGAATTTCTTAAAAATATATTCGCTTTAAAAATTTGGAAAATAAAATAAGATTAGACATAATCTCGAGCCAAACAAAAGGTGTTCTCTAAAAACACAGAACTCATGCCTTACTTGACATCAAAAAAGATATTCTCCGCCAAAATTCACTCAAAATATGTCTAAACTTTTGAAAAATATGTCTTTCCTTCGAAACACTTTAAGGTCTTAAGGGATTTAATGGCATATCAAAACTAGCATGATCAAATTGGGTTATTACAAGGCTATGGATTTTCAATTTTAAAAGATATTTCAAATAATATTTTTACATATTTTAAACAATAATTATAAGATTGAAGAATTAACAAGGTGCTTCTCAATTTAAAAGTCATTGTAAAAGTTATTTTGACCTCAAATGAGTGCCGGAAACCGTTCTTAACTAATGAATGTTTTGATGTTTACTTTAAATAAGTTTTAAATCAATTTATTATTTCTTATATTTAAAAATGACTGCAATCTATAGGACAAACAAATCTAAAGCTTAACACTAACAAGGTAAAATTCCCCACTGAATTACAGAAAAATATCATGCTTGAATTCTTTATGAGATTCTGATTTAAAATTTGCATTCAAAAAGTGCTTGACCATTTTAAAACCTAAATTAAGATGATCAAAATATTCAAAAGCCCTCATTAAAAGTTTCTAGTAGAAAATGTAAATTTTAAACTTTAGCAAGATTATTTGCTATGAGAAGATTTAAATTAAAATTCAAATAATAAATTCATATAAAATTTAAGGGATAAATAAATTTAATCAAGTGAATATTGCTAATGATGCTCGCTAAAGTTCAAAACATTTAAAATGGTCCTACGCATATTTTGCTTTTAGATTCTGAATCATAATATAATAAAGAATTAAAACATATTATTTTTCTAAAATTCTATTTCAGTGGGGAATATTACCTTGTTAGAATGAGTAAATTTAAAATTTTCCGAATCAGCAATTTATTTGTACCTGGGGGAAATTTATTACCTCAAATATCTAAATAAGAGGCGATACTCTTTATATTTTCAATGAAAATGTTTTATCGACCAAAAGATTGAACTCAAACTACAATTGTATTGTTTTAATGTATTATTCTTTGAATTTCTAATGAAAAATATTTATTATAAGTAGATTAAACAAGTTGCAAGATCATTTATTATAAAAGATTATAAGTCAAAAAGAAATCTATATTATTATCACCACTTAATTGGACCAAATTATTACAAAATTAGAGCACTATTTCATTAGTTTAAGTAAAAACAATTCCTTGAATTATTCAAATTGAGTTAATTAGTCGATAATAAAGCACTGAATCATTAGTTGATTATTCATTTAATCCGTAGAAATATTTTTATTCGTTTCTCAGACAACTATTCAATGATTTTTTAATTAAGTTTTCTTTGAACTAAAATTTTAGAATTTTTAACTTTTTATTAATTTATTTAAAATGAATTTAAAAATTCGAACATTTTATTCACTATTTGTTTAAAAAATTGATTAAATTTTCGGTAACTTTTTGTTTACTATTTATTCAATTGGATAACTAATCTATTTAATTTAATTTAGTCTAGTTTAGTTTAGATTAATTTAATTAATATCGACTTAAATTTTCATTTTTTATTTGAATCCATGTATTACTACATCATTAAAATGACTGTAATTTAGGAGAAATTCTTTTATTTGTTGAAATATTTTGACATTTTATTTAATTCAAAGTCAAGTATTTTTTTTCTCAATTTTGACATAAAATAATTTTATTCAGAGCACTCATTATATTATATGGAAAACCATATAAAGAATATGCTTGATCAAATTAACTTTAGAAAGCCTGAGTGTTTTACGTATAAAATATATTAACTTTAATTTTTCTAAACTCTTGTTTTCAGTTTTTTTTAATAATCGGATTATAAATGTTATTATTTTTGGACTCGACTTAAGTCCGTGAAAAGCTTTTTGAGTGAATGTTTTATTCAAATGTCAGTTTTTATGCATTTTTTTGTGGGTTTTGTCCCACAGAGAATACTCTAAATTTTATATCAATTATTAATTTTAACAAAAATCTCAAATAACTATCAAATATAAATAACTTAAAGAAATGCCTAAATTTAGAATAAAATCGATTAAATCCATTATTTGTTAATAATTAAATAGAAATGTTTTGTAATATTTTAAACAATAATATTGCCTAAAGTTTTTAATTAGTTCTTTTAAATTTTGATACATCAGAAACATTATCTGATATTGCTTAACCTTGCCATTAATTTGATAATAACTGTCTAGAGTCTAGACTCTAGACATATCTGAGACATATTTTTTAGAAAAGCATAAGTTATACAATAAATTTATAATCACTCAAACGATTAATATCATGAATAGGAGACAAAAAACATAGAATTTAATGGAACACATCTTTTATATATGGGATTAAACTAATTTTCATCTAAATTTATTATTACATCATTTTTCAAAAATTACTAATTAGTTATAAACAGAGATAGCAAAGAACTCGATTCTAGGGCTAAGGAGGTGCCAAGAGGCTATTTTGGAAAAACTTCGGCAGACCTAGTGCTTATCTATAGACGTAATGTTAAATTTGTCAAATTCTAGGGATATTTTTCAGATTTTTTACTTCTAGAGAGGTATTCAGGAATACCCCACCTATTTGTCATCATTGGTTATAAAGTATTATTAAATTTTTCAAAAATAACAAGGTCAGCAATAAAAGCATGATAGATTTTTGTGTGGATAACATATATGTATAGTGTTCGGACTCGAGAAATTTTCTACGAGAAACTTTCTAGAAATTTCTCACTAAAATTTCTCTATGGAAATTTTGAATATTCAATGGGATTCCCATTATGTTTGACTAAAAATGACGTAATTCATGTACACAATGATTAAATTTTGATTAAATGATTAAAATAAGCAATAAATATTACGTTACATAGAAATAAATCCAATTTATTATAAATTTTAAATAGATAATAATAATTAATTAAGTTAATAAGTAATAAATTAAATTAATAAAAAAATAATTAACACTAATTATGTTTAGTTTATTTTAGTTTTTATTTTTATTCGAACCTTTCAAATATTTGCAATGTATAAAATATAATATTAATAATAATAAGTATGATTGTTAAGTTTGAATTAGATTCCCAAATATTATAATACAAAATATATTAGGTATTTTATTTTAATATGGGAATTCCATAGAGAAAAATTTTGGAGAAACTTTCTGGAAATTTTCTCGGTTGTTTTTGAATTTCGAGAAATTTCCGAACACTATACATGTATTACATATATTGCAAGTTATTCTATAAATTCAGTGTATTTTTGTGCAAAAAAAAAATCTTTTTGTCCAATTGGTTCGAGCAATTTCACAAAAGTAGTCACAAGAGTAGTCTTGTATTTTTTAAAACAAAAAACAAGTATTCAATAGTATATAACTTATACATGTATTTTGATTGTAATACGAGTATTAGTCTTAGTATTGTTTCTCGTCTCTCATTTCGCTCACAAATATATTTAATGATTTGAAAATATTTTCTTTTTCTTTATTTACTTCAGTTATAAAGTCTGAGATGTCATCAAATGATTAAAACACCAAAAGATTGATTAGAATTGAGTCTCAAAACTAAAATTATTGAATGACTTTTGATTTGAGGCAAAGTTTGGTTCACTTATTAATATTATAATAATATTTTATTTTTTATTAGTTTTATGCAAAAGTAATCATAAAATATTTGTTCTCTCCATTAGTTGTCTTCTGAATATCAATTCTTATTCCAAACAAATCCATTTCGGATGAGAACAATGACCTAAAAGTTATTCTGACGTCACGTCTCTATTGAATACCAATATTATCTATTGAAGAGACGGTCCAATTGAATACAAATTTATTTTTTCATTTCTTTTCTTTTGTTTTAAATTTTTTTATTAATATTTATGGAATAATTTGAGTTATTTTATCGGTTTATTATTAAATTATATGTAAATTCTGTTTTCCTATTTTCCTTCTGATTAAATTCTGATTCAATTTGCAAGTTAACTTACACAATAACCTTGGATAGCTTTGATCTTATATTAATAAAATTTAAATAATAAAAATATACAAATATTTTATTATTTAAAAATACTAAACTTTTTAAAAATATGTCTTACATTCACTGAATTTTAATTCAAAATTGAGTTCAATATTTATCTTATTTCTCAAAAGAGGCTAATAATGTCATTAAATACAAGAATATAGTTTAGTAAATTCCTATGAGAAATGACCATGAACATTCTTATGAATATTGTCAGGCAGAAGGCGTTCCACTACTTATAGAAACCCGAATCTAAAACATATATAAGGTTTCCAATCATGGCTAAACCTCCCGTCTGACATATGATGGTTAGCCTAGCCTCAAGAGGCTAGACTAACCTGGACAACCCAAACTATACTTCTTACAAGGGTCTCA